>JAPDOI010002080.1:0-65425 GCA_029168955.1 Aplectana chamaeleonis
CGCTACTTGTGCTAGTAAAAAAAAAAAATTACGGTACCTCCACCTCCATTTGCTCACGCTGTGGAGAACACTCCCTGCTGACTAGAAGCTCAGGACAGGACCTACAAGACGTCATCACATTGCAGCATCGGTCCTGAGCTTCCAGTCAGCAGCGAATGTTCACCGCAGCCAGGTGATTTTTTTTTGCAAAAGCAGAGAAGAGGGGCACTTATGGGGGCATTACTCTTACTGGGGGCATTATTCTTACTGGGGCACTAATGTGGCCATTACTAATTCTGGGACTTACCCGGGGTGCTTCACTATAACGTCAGAGCGCCCCACGCACATGGTTCACATGATCGCATGGATCACGTGATCCATGCGATGTAGGGGAGCTGTGACGTCATTGTGGAGCGCCCCGGGAGCCGCACGGACGGTAAGTATCTTCTCTCCCCCTCCCCACTACTTTACCATGGCAGCCGGGACTTTAGTAGCGTCCTGGCTGCCATGGTAACACTGAAAGCATTTTGAAGACTGATCAGTCTTCAAATGCTTTCAGGTGTGTGGCGTTGTGACGGATCCGGCGGGCATTTCCGGCGACGGAAGTGCACGCCGGATCCTCACAACGCCAATGTGAAAGAGGCCTTAGGGTACTTTCACACTGGCGTTTTTCCTTTCCGGTGTAGAGATCTGTCCTCGGGTCTCTATGCCGGAAAGAAGCGGATCAGGATTATCCCAATGCATCCTGAATGGAGATAAATCAGTTCAGGATGCATCAGGATGTCTTCAGTTCAGGACCGGAAAGTTTTTTGGACGGAGAAATGCCAGAACACTAAATGCCGGATCCGGCATTAAGAAAAGACTGAAGGACGGATCCGTCCATCCGGTCTGTGCATGCACATACCTTTAAAACAGTGAAAAAAAATATAAGACGGATCAGTCTCTTTTCTTTTCACAGGAAAAACAGAATCTCATTTTGCCAAATGCTTGAATGCTGACAGGCATACATGCGGACCCATTGACTGTGAATGATGACGTGATGGATGCGGAGAGCACACACTGTGCTCTCCTCATCAGTTTTTGCGGAGCGCGCCGCCGATCTTACGGCCGCAGCTCCGCAAAAAAGTAGCGCATGTCCTATTCTTGCCCGCAATTGCGGACAAGAATAGACATTTCTATGGGGCTGCCGGCCGGAAGTGTTTCTGGATCCGCAATTTGCGGATCCAGAAACACCACGGACGTGTGAATAAGGCCTTACTGTTGGCATTTAGCTCGGACCTTCACCTGACTGCAGACCGAGGTATGTGGACCTTGAAGAAAACTAGTTGAGTACCCCTGTTATAGACCCTTGAGACTCTATTAACACTACTATAAACATAAGGTCACCTAGAGAAAAAGGGAAAAAAAAAGAATTAAAAAAACTTGCTCTTTTTCTAGGTGACCTTATGTTTATAGTAGTGTTAATGGAGTCTCAAAGGTCTGTAAAAATAGGATAACTGCTTTTATAGACCCTTGAGACTCTATTAACACTACTATGAACATAAGGTCACCAGGAGAAAGAGCAAGTTTTTAAAATTCTTTTTTTCCTTTAGGTGTTAAAACATAACTTATTTGATTGCTTGAACCCCTAAAGGAAAACAAATTAAAAACCTGCAGTTTCTCAAGATGACCTTATGTTTATAGTAGTGATAATAGAGCAGTGGTGCCCAACCATTTTTCGTCTGAGGGCTGCACTAGACTTGGTATAAATTTCGCGGGCCGGAACCAGGTAACTTTGCCATAAAGAAATGCAAACGCTGTGAGAGGGCACATGTGAGCATTACTACTGTGTAGAGGGCACATATGAGGGCATTATTACTGTGAGGGGGCACGTATGGGCATTACGGCTGTGAAGAGGGCACATATCTTGGCATTATTACTGTGAGGGGGCATGGGCTGTGAAGAGGGCACAGTAATAATGCCAAGATATCTGCCCTCTTCACAGCCGTAATGCCCATACGTGCCCCCTCGCAGTAATGCCCTCATATGTGCCCTCTTCACAGCCCGTGCCCCTCACAGTAACAATGCCCAGATATGTGAGGGGGCATGTAGATATGTGAGGGCACATATCTTGGCAATATTACTGTGCCATCTTCACAAGCCATGCCCCCCCTCACAATAATAATGCCAAGATATGTGCCCCTTTCTTAGCCCATGCCCCCTCACAGTAATAATATCCAGTCATGTGCCCTCTTCTAGCCCATACCCCTTCACAGTAATAATGCCAGAATATGTGCCCTCTTCACAGCCCATGCCCCCTCCACAGTAATAATGCCCTCATATGTGCCTCTTCACAGTGTGCCCCCTCACAGTAATATGTCCAGATATGTGAGGGGGCATGGAGCTGTGAAAGAGGCTTTTATGTCTGGGCATTATTACTAATGGCATGGGCTAGAACACATATCTTAACTATATTACTGTGCCATCTTCTAACCCATGCCCCTCCACAGTAATAATGCCAAGATATGTGCCCTCTTCACAGCCCATGCCCCCTCACAGTAATAATGCCCAGATATGTGCCCTCTTCACAGCCCATGCCCCCTCACAGTAATAATGCCAAGATATGTGCCCTCTTCACAGCCCATGCCCCCTCACAGTAATAATGCCCAGACATGTGCCCTCTTCACAGCCCATGCCCCCTCACAGTAATAATGCCCAGACATGTGAGGGGGCATGGGCTGGGAAAGAGGCACTATATCTTGGCATTACTGTGAGGGCATGGGCTTTGAAAAAGGCACATATCTGGCCATTATTACTGTGAGGGTGTATAGGCTGTGAAAGGGTTTATATCTTGGCAATATTACTGTGCCATCTTCACAACCCCTCACAGTAATAATGCCAAGATATGTGCCCCTTTCTCAGCCCATGCCCCCTCACAGTAATAATGCCCAGATATGTGCCCTCTTCACAGCCCATGCCCCCTCACAGTAATAATGCCCAGATATGTGCCCTCTTCACAGTAGTTATGCCAGATATGTGCCCTCTTCACAGTAGTAATGCTCACACGTGCCCCCTCACAGTAATAATGGCCAGATATGTGCCCTCTTCACAGTAGTAATGCTCACACGTGCCCCCTCACAGTAATAATGCCCAGACATGTGAGGGGGCATGGGCTGTGAAGAGGGCACATATCTTGGCATTATTACTGTGAGGGGGCATGGGCTGTGAAAGGGGCACATGTCTGGGCATTATTACTGTGAGGGGGCATGGGCTGTGAGGAGGGCACATGTCTGGGCATTATTACTGTGAGGGGGCATGGGCTGTGAGGAGGGCACATGTCTGGGCATTATTACTGTGAGGGGGCATGGGCTGTGAAAGGGGCACATATCTTGGCATTAACTACAGCCAAATAGGCTGTAAAGAGGGCACAGTAATAATGCTCAGAGACATGTGTCCCTTTCACAGCCCGTGCCCCCCCTCACAGTAATAATTTACCAGACATGTGAGGGGCATAGGCATGAAGAGAGCACATATCTTAACGTGTGTTGCCTCCTCACAGCCCATGCCCCTCACAGTAATAATACCAAGAAGATATGTGCCCCTTTCACAGCCCATGCCTCACATGCCTGGGCATTGTGCTGTGAGGCTGTGAGAAGGCCACATATCTTCTTGGCATCATTACTGTGAGGGGTATGTGATGTATACATGTGTGATGTATGTAGTGCAGTGTGTGATCATCACACACTGCACTACATACATCACACACATGTATACATCACACACTGCACTACATACATCACACACATGTATACATCACACACTGCACTACATACATCACACACATGTATACATCACACACTGCACTGCCTACCTTACACACATGTATACATCACACACTGCACTGCTTACCTTACACACATGTATACATCACACACTGCACTACCTACATTACACACATGTATACATCACACACTGCACTACCTACATTACACACATGTATACATCACACACTGCACTGCTTACCTTACACACATGTATACATCACACACTGCACTGCCTACCTTACACACATGTATACATCACACACTGCACTGCCTGCCTTACACACATGTATACATCACACACTGCACTGCCTACCTTACACACATGTATACATCACACACTGCACTGCCTACCTTACACACATGTATACATCACACACTGCACTGCCTACCTTACACACATGTATACATCACACACTGCACTGCCTACATTACACACATGTATACATCACACACTGCGCTGTCACTTTCTTCTGTGGGCCTACCTTGGTGTCTGGTCTTCAGTCAGATCCTCCGCCATGCTTGTCAGTGCGCCGGACACCACAGGAGCCGGCCCCTCCTCCTCTCATCTCCATAAACATCCTATTGCAGGGAGCTGTATCGCTCCAGCGCCCGCCCAAACTAACCAATAGCAAAGCTCCTTACTGTATGGAGCTTTGCTATTGGTTGTTTCAGGCACAGGCAGCATCGCTGCGCTGCCTGTGCCGTTCTACAGCGCCCTTGCAAATGATGAAGTGCAGGTTACTCCGCAGGCCGCATGACACGGCTTCGCGGGCCGCAGGTTGGGCACCACTGTAATAGAGTCTCAAGGGTCTGTGCCTGTGAGCTGAAGTCTAATAAACAATGGGGGTCTGATGGCTGGTCTGACCTGAGGTGGAATGAAAAATATTGTTTCCTATTATCCTCCTCTAAAACCTAGGTGCGTCTAATGGGACAAACCTACATGTAGGTTCGCTTGTGTTGGCAAAAAAACTTGCACCGGCCCTGCACGCCGCACCACGTGACTGCTGAGTGACCGTCACCTGACCACTGTGTGGATGCGCCGCACAGCAGCGCATTTAAAAAAAAAAAAAGGCATTAACCACTTCAGCCCCCTCACTAAGGCCTCTTTCACACTAGCGTTTTTGCTTTCCGTCCTAGAGATCCGTCCTCGGGTCTCTAGGACGGAAAGATACTGATCAGGATTATCCCCATGCATCCTGAATGGAGAGAAATCCGTTCAGGATGCATCAGGATGTCTTCAGTTCAGTACTGAGACGTTTTTTGGACGCAGCAAAATCCGCAGCATGCTGCGGATTTTGCTCCGGCCAAAAATCCTGAAAGCATTCCTGAAGGACGGATCCGGAATTAATGCCCATTGAAAGGCATTAGTCCGGATCCGGCCTTTAGCTAAACGTCGTTTCCGCGCATCGCCGGATCCGACGTTTAGCTTTTGTCAATGGTTGCTATGGCAGCCAGGACGCTAAAGTCCTGGTTGTCATAGTAGATCACGTGATCCATGCTAATGAAGCGGCCCGACGTCACTCTCCAGCGCCCCGGAAGTGAAGAAGACTGATCTGTCTTCAAATGCTTTCAGTTCACTTGCGTTGTGCCGGATCTTCACAACGCAAGTGTGAAAGAGGCCTAATACAGCTTTCATTTGGTGCTATTTCATTCTTCCTGACATTTTTACTTTTTTTGATATTTTACTTTTTTTGATGAAATTTTTGCAAAAAAACAACATTTTTCACTTTCTGTTGTAAAATTTTTCATCTAACACTATATTTCAATTTAAATTTTTCTCTAAATGTATTGTTCTACATGTCTTTGATAAAAAAAAATGCAATAAGTGTATATTTATTGGTTTGGGTAAAAGTTATAGCATTTACAAACTATGGTGCAAAAAAGTGAATTTCCGCACTTTAAATTTCTGAGCACCTGTCCTGTTTCCTGACGTACTACAATGCCCAGACAGTAGAAACACCCCATAAGTGACCCCATTTCGGAAAGTAGACACCCTAAGGTATTCACTGAGGGGCATAGTGAGTTCATGGAAGTTTTGGTTTTTGGCACAAGTTAACATAAATGGAATTTTTTTTATTTTTTTTTACAAAGTCTCATATTCCACTAACTTGGGCAAAAAAATTACATTTTTCATGAACTCACCATACCTCTCACAGGATACCTTAGGGTGTCTTCTTTCTAAAATGGGGTCACTTGTGTGGTATTTTTACTGCCCTGGCATTTTAGGGGTCCCTAAACGTGAGAAGCAATTTGGAATCCAAATGCGTAAAAATGTCCTGTGAAATCCTAAAGGTGCTCATTGGATTTGGGGCCCCTTTGGGGTGTATTTTTACATATACCCATACTGGGTGTGAAAAATATCTCTGTAAATGACAACTTTTTCCATTTTTTTTTCAAAGTTGTCCATTTACAGAGATATTTTTCGCACCCAGCATGGGTATATGTAAAAATAAGGATTTCACAGGAAATTTTTACGCATTTGGATTCCAAACTGCTTCTGATGTTTAGGGGCCCCTAAAATGCCCGGGCAGTAAAAATACCACACAAGTGACCCCATTTCGGAAAGTAGACACCCCAAGGTATTCGCTGATGGGCATAGTGAGTTCATAGAATTTTTTATGTTTTTGCACAAGTTAGCGTAAATGTTTTTTTTTTTTTATTTATTTATTTTTTTTAAAGTCTCATATTCCACTAACTAGTGGAAAAAAATTACATTTTTCATGAACTCACCATACCCCTCACAGGATACCTTAGGGTGTCTTCTTTCTAAAATGGGGTCACTTGTGTGGTATTTTAACTGCCCTGGCATTATAGGGGTCCCTAAACGTGAGAAGCAGTTTGGAATCCAAATGCGTAAAAATGTCCTGTGAAATCCTAAAGGTGCTCATTGGATTTGGTTTGGCTGCGCACACATGTAGTAGGGCTATATGGGGTGTATTTTTACATATACCCATGCTGGGTGAGAGAAATATCTCTGTAAATGACAACTTTTTCCATTTTTTTATACAAAGTTGTCAATTTACAGAGATATTTTTCACACCCAGCATGGGTATATGTAAAAATACACCCCAAAACACATTGCCCTACTTCTCCTGAGTACGGCGATACCACAAATCCAATGAGTACCTTTCAGGAGGGCATTTTTACGCCTTTTTCTTCTCACGCTTCAGGGCCCCTAAAATGCCAGGGCAGTAAAAATACCCCATATGTGACCCCATTTTAGAAAGAAGACACCCCAAGGTATTCTGTGAGGGGCATGGTGAGTTCATAGAAGATTTTTTTTTTTGCCACAAGTTAGCGGAATTCGTTTTTTTTGTTTTTTCTCACAGTCTCCCTTTCCGCTAACTTGTGACAAAAAGTTTAATCTTTCATGGACTCAATATGCCCCTCAGCGAATACCTTGGGGTGTCTTCTTTCCGAAATGGGGTCACTTGTGAGGTTTTTCCACTGCCCTGGCATTTGAGGGTCACCGCAACCATTACACGTATGGCCAGCACTTTCTTTCTGAGCACCTGTTCTGTTTCCTGACGTACTACAATGCCCAGACTGTAGAAACACCCCATAAGTGACCCCATTTCGGAAAGTAGACACCCTAAGGTATTCACTGAGGGCATAGTGAGTATATGGAATGGTTCTATTTTTTGTCAAAACTTAGTGGAAATGGAATTTTTTTCCAAAAAATGTCATTTTCCTCTAACTTGTATAAAAAAAAAAATTCCATGAACTCACTATGCCCCTCAGCGAATACCTTGGGGTGTCTACTTTCTAAAATGGGGTCACTTGAGGGTCACCGCAATCATTACACGTATGGCCAGAATTAGGAGTTTTTGCGATTCTCCTTATATTGACCATACGGGTAATGAGAATTTTTTTTTCCGTTCAGCCGCTGGGCTGAAAGAAAAAAATTAAAAGCACAGATTTTTTCATTCACATTGATCAATGTGGATGAAAAAATCTCTAAAAAATGTGAAAAAAAAGAGGGGAAAGCTGTAAAGCCGCGATCGCTAAGGGACCCTTAGGCCTCATTCACACGTCCGCAATTCTGTTCCGCAAAATTTTGCGGAACAGAATTGTGGATACATTCAATTCTATGGGGACAGACTTTGTCCCACTCGGATCCGGAATTGCGGATCCGTAAAAGTATAGAACATGTCCTATTCTTGTCCGCAATTGCGGACAAGAAAAGGCATTTTCTATATAGTTCTGGCAATGTGCGGATCCGCAAAATGCAGAAAGCACATTGCCGGTGTCCGTGTTTTGCGGATCCGCAAAACACATACGGACGTCTGAATGAGCCTTATAGGGGGTGATCAGTGACAGGGGGTGATCAGTGACAGGGGAGGGTGATCAGTGACAGGGGAGGGTGACAGGAGGTGATCAGTGACAGGGGAGGGTGATCAGTGACAGGGGGTGATCAGTGACAGGGGTGATCAGTGACAGGGATCAGTGACAGGGGGGGTGATCAGTGACAGGGGAGGGTGACAGGGAGGGTGATCAGTGACAGGGGAGGTGATCAGTGACAGCGGGGGTGACCAGTGACAGGGGAGTGTAACAGGGGGTGATCAGTGACAGGGGAGGGTGACAGGGGGTGATTAGTGACAGGGGGGTGATCAGGGAGGGTGATCAGTGACAGGGGTGACAGGGGGTGATCAGTGACAGGGGGTGTGTGATCAGTGACAGGGTGGGTGACAGGGGGTGATCAGTGACAGGGGAGGGTGATCAGTGACAGGGGGTGATCAGTGACAGGGGAGGGTGATCAGTGACAGGGGGGGTGACAGGAGGTGATCAGGGGGGGTGACATGGGAGATCAGGGGTTAATCAGTGACAGGGGGGGTGGGGGGGTTGTGTGGTGATTGGTGCGCACTAACATATATTTCCTCTGGTGGTCCCAAGCAAAGGGACCACCAGAGGAGCGGGCAGCAAGCAGATCAGACGCTGTTCACAGAACAGCGTCTGATCTGCGATTTTTTCGGCGATATACAGCCTGCCAGCGCGCGATCGGCGCTGGCAGGCTAGGGGCAGGGCCTGCCCCCCTTTAGCCCTATATGTGTGCATGTCCCTCGTTGTACAGCATGGCGCAGGGGTTATATTGTCCGGCATGGTGTAACCTCCATACATTTGATGTACAGGGTACATTATAATCCTTGCACCATGCCATACAATATACAGTATAGTTCATACACCATGCTGTACAATATACAGTATAGTTCATACACCATGCTGTACAATATACAGTATAGTTCATACACCATGCTGTACAATATACAGTATAGTTCATACACCATGCTGTACAGCATATATTATAATCCTGTATATACTGTACAGCATGGTGTATGAATAAAATAAATAAATGAATAAAAAGGTATCTCTGCATACCGCAATACTCTCGTATTTTATCTAATTTATATATACTTATTTCGTTTTTTTTCAGTAGTATGATTAACTGGTGAAAATTTTTGGTAACCCCCCCCCATTTTTGACTGTGTGTCTTCTGTGCCCCCTGTATATTGATCCTAGAGTCGCCACTGCTCACTGCTGTAGGGTACCATCTGGACACTGGCGTAGCTATAGGGGTCGCAGTTGCGACCGGGCCCCTAAGCCAGGGGGGCCCAGAGGGCCATCCCTTGCCAGATGTGCGCTGCTAATTAACTATTTTCGTTTTATAAGATGCAGTGCATCTTATAAAGCGAGTACTAGTGAACACTTCCATATTGGAAGCGCTCACTAGCCTGCAGGAGGAGGGGGAGAGAAGCGCTGCCTGCGCTGTACTCACCCGGCTCAACCCTCCTCTTTGGTCTCCTCCAGATTTTGCAGCGCACAGTTCCTTCTCCTGCACAGGATGCCTCTAGAGCAGGGGTGCACAACCTTTTTTGGTCTGAGGGCCACATTGTCACATCGCTCTGTTTCAAGGGGCCGCAAATAAAAAAAAACACGTTGATCGGCGCTTGTTTGTATCAGCATATTACACAAGCAAATGCAAAGTGACTGGGGAGGAATGATCACTACCACAGTCATTCCACCTTCATTTAGTTATATTGATTATCGGTAGCCCATCCCTGATTACACAGGAAGATGTGCTGCAGATAATCGCATATCTTTCATCCTGATAAAATATGCAAATCAGCCGACAAACGAGCGATTCCTTGTTTATCAACTGATCAGCTGCATGATTACATAACGGCCAGATATAAGATATGAGTGCTCCTATGAACACATTATCCCAGTAATTGTCCCAAGTATTGTTCTGCAGCATGGCCCCTGAAACCAAAGAGTTATACTTACCTGCTCCCCACCTCTGTGGTCCTCTGCACTGCCCCCATCTTCCGGTCCCCGCGCTGCTTACATCTGGCAGTGCATGGCCATGGTCACATGCACCTCTCCAGCCAATGACTGGCTTCAGTGGTGATGTGGCCACAAGCAGCGTGTTACTGCTGAAGCCAGTCATTGGCTGCAGAAGTGCATGTGACCATGGCCATGCACTGCCAGGTGTGAACAGTGCGGGGACCAGAAGATGGGGGCAGTGCAGAAGACAGGAGCGGCGGGGGAGCAGGTAAGTATGAACCTTTTGTTTAGGGACCATGCTGCAGGAACTGGTTAAAAATCAGACATTTCCTTCCATCCTGCCTCCTATTCATAAATCAGCGTTTTCCTTCACTGCAGAGGACGGCGCTCACTGGTTATTACCTCCTCCTGCCCCCAGTTATAGGGGCCCTGCAATAACCAGTAAGTACTTTCCTTCACTGCAGAGGACGGCGCTCACTGGTTATTACCTCCTCCTGCCCCCAGTTATAGGGGCCCTGCAATAACCAGTAAGCACTTTTCTTCACTGCAGAGGACAGCGCTCACTGGTTATTACCTCCTCCTGCACCCAGTTATAGGGGCCCTGCAATAACCAGCAAGCGCTTTCCTTCACTGCAGAGGACGGCGCTCACTGGTTATTACCTCCTCTTACCCCCAGTTATAGGGCCCTGCAATAACCAGTAAGCACTTTCCTTCCCTGCAGAGGACGGCGCTCACTGGTTATTACCTCCTCCTGCCCCCAGTTATAGGGGCCCTGCAATAACCAGTAAGCACTTTCCTTCACTGCAGAGGACAGCGCTCACTGGTTATTACCTCCTCCTGTCCCCAGTTATAGGGGCCCTGCAATAACCAGTAAGCACTTTCCTTCACTGCAGAGGACAGCGCTCACTGGTTATTACCTCCTCCTGCACCCAGTTATAGGGGCCCTGCAATAACCAGTAAGCGCTTTCCTTCACTGCAGAGGATGGTGCTCACTGGTTATTACCTCCTCCTGCCCCAGTTATAGGGGCCCTGCAATAACCAGTAAGCACTTTCCTTCCCTGCAGAGGATGGCGCTCACTGGTTATTACCTCCTCCTGCCCCCAGTTATAGGGGCCCTGCAATAACCAGTAAGCACTTTCCTTCCCTGCAGAGGACGGCGCTCACTGGTTATTACCTCCTCCTGCCCCCAGTTATAGGGGCCCTGCAATAACCAGTAAGCACTTTCCTTCACTGCAGAGGACAGCGCTCACTGGTTATTACCTCCTCCTGCACCCAGTTATAGGGGCCCTGCAATAACCAGTAAGCGCTTTCCTTCACTGCAGAGGACGGCGCTCACTGGTTATTACCTCCTCTTACCCCCAGTTATAGGGCCCTGCAATAACCAGTAAGCACTTTCCTTCCCTGCAGAGGACGGCGCTCACTGGTTATTACCTCCTCCTGCCCCCAGTTATAGGGGCCCTGCAATAACCAGTAAGCACTTTCCTTCACTGCAGAGGACGGTGCTCACTGGTTATTACCTCCTCCTGCCCCCAGTTATAGGGGCCCTGCAATAACCAGTAAGTACTTTCCTTCACTGCAGAGGACATCGCTCACTGGTTATTACCTCCTCCTGCCCCCAGTTATAGGGGCCCTGCAATAACCAGTAAGCGCTTTCCTTCACTGCAGAGGACGGCGCTCACTGGTTATTACCTCCTCTTACCCCCAGTTATAGGCGCCCTGCAATAACCAGTAAGCACTTTCCTTCCCTGCAGAGGACGGCGCTCACTGATTATTACCTCCTCCTGTCCTCAGTTATAGGGGCCCTGCAATAACCAGTAAGCACTTTCCATCACTGCAGAGGACGGCGCTCGCTGGTTATTACCTCCTCCTGCCCCAGTTATAGGAGTCCTGCAATAACCAGTAAGCACTTTCCTTCACTGCAGAGGACAGGGCTCACTGGTTATTACCTCCTCCTGCATCCTTCATTCATAAAGTGGGCGGAGCAAGAGGCGGGACAGGGGACGCATGGAGGGACTGAGCGCTCAAGCTAATAGAGACTGCGTTGCAATAGTTAGTAAATTCGGGCTACTTTTACATAGATTAGGTTGACTGTAAAGCGTTTCCATAAATACTGTATAGGAGCTGAGGGTCCGGAACTTCCAGTATCGGCAGCGACATGGCCCCGCCGCAGTTGCCGGCCCCCAGCTCCTCCTTCCAGTCCCTCTCCGCTGATACATCGCAGCCTGCGGAAAAATGAGCAGCACTCCGAAATTCTGTAGAAAACACTTCTTTTATTCACCCAATGGCAACGTTTCAGCTCATACAAGAGCCTTTCTTAAGCAATTTGTGCAGAAAATGGTCAAACATTAAATAGTGAACAGGCAGTGACATAATGATGACGTGACAGGTGCATGCATTAACCCATTACTTTCTGAATAGGATTTAATATATTATAAACGTGTAAAACATTCAATATATAGCTCATGAACATATCCAAAAAAAGTGTCATATTCACATTACATAACATCAGTTTCTATGATAAAGCCCCAGAGAAACATTCAGACAGGGCTGTTCACCCATGCTCCAGTCCAGTATTTCTGACATGCTCATGTCCAGGGATTCTATTTAATCTGGTTGCTGGACTTGGGTGTGTCTCACTATGGAGAGAGAGTGGACTTACACAGAGGCCTAGTGCAGAGGCTCTGTGCGAGTGGTGTCAGCTGGGTTTGTTGAGGGACCACGGGGCTACGTGATAGCCGGAGTTTGGGGGAACCACGCAACGCCTGCAGTGAGAAGGTTGCATGGCCAGAGTCCGACGGACTCACTTTTTTTCACTATTTGGAGTACTGTCCTATTTTTTTGCGTGTATTTTTGGGCTACGGAGCTCAGACCCATTGGGACATTGCACCCGTTCATTTACTTGGATCCGGTGCCGCCTTTTCTTCCTTCATATATGTATATATTTCTATTTTTTCTTTTTTTTTTACAACATATAACATGGAGTTACATACAAATAAATATTATAAGGTCTGTATAATATAGAAAACATAGATACCAGGCGTGTGCGTTTCACAATTTGAAGACTGCACATGTCCACTGCTATAATAAATTCTGCATATTACTGTCCATGAATGTGAGCAAAAATAGGACATGCTGTATCCTTTCCGCAGGCTACAGAACTGCACCACAGATACGGACAGCACACGCTCTCTGCGGAACAGGTGTAGACTAGAGATGAGCGAACTGTTCTTGCAAAGTTCTGGTCCGTACCGGATTTTGGGGTGTCCGTGACACGGACCCGAACCCGGACATTTTTTAAAAGTCCGTGGTTCGAGTTCGTAGTTCGCCATTTTAATGGCGCGCTTTGAATTGCTGCAGAGCAGCCAATCAACTTTCCTCATACTCCTTTGACCCAAGAGGCGGTCACAGCCCTGCCTAAAAGCAGGGCTGTGATTGGCCAAGCGCAGCATGTGACCCAGCTGCTATTTAAGCTGGAGTCACGTCGCGACGTGCGCACTTCACTCTGAATCAGCATAGGGATAGGATGCAGCTGCTCGGTTAGGGCGAGATAGGCAGGGAAAAGTGATTGAAGACTTCAACAAAAGTGTTCAAGCTACAGCTGTGACTCGTTCACCCACTGCTCCAGGCTTGCTCACTCTTTTTTTGGCTGGGCAGACCTTTTTTTCCTGGCACTTTGGCTGTGGTGATCGGCGGCGGCCATTTTGGGACTTGTGGTGCGCCAGCACATGCAGCCACAAAGTCCATCAATCCCCAAATCTATTCTTTTTTTTCAGACATATCCTCCATCAGGGGTTTGGCTGTGATTATTTAGTCACCCCTAGTGACAAAGCAACGATTTTGTCTTCATTTTTTTACTGGGGAAACTGAAAGTAATTCAGTTCAAAAGCCATGAAAGTGGCATTTCAGCTAGGCTAGGATTTTTCCCTCAAAAGTGTATATTACTCAAATAGTTAGCATTGAGTAGGTAAAACCAGCTAATTCATCCATCTGTTATACCGCCGTGTGAGGGCCTACTCCGCCTTTGTCCGTAAAAGGCTCTAGTTCACTATCTGGCCTAATTGCCCAGCATAAAGCACGCATTTCATACGTCCGGTTTCTCTCCAGTTAGCCGCCAAAAATTCTTTTTTTCACATTGAGTGTATTTTTCACTATTTTGTTAAATTTTCTACCAAAAACCAGCTAGTCCATATAGCTGTTATAACTGCAGGAGCAGGAAAAAATTTTTTTTCATACAAAGGGTATAGTACTCAAATTGTTAGCATTGAGTAGGTAAAACCAGCTATTTCATCTATCTGATATACCGCTGTGTGAGGGCCTACTCCGCCTGTGTCCGTAAAAGGCTCTAGTTCACTATCTGGCCTAATTGCCCAGCATAAAGCACGCATTTCATAGGTCCGGTTTCTCTCCAGTTAGCCGCAAAAAATTCTTTTTCATGTTGAGTGTATTTTTCACTATTTTGTTAAATTTTCTACCAAAAACCAGCTAGTCCATATAGCTGTTATAACTGCAGGAGCAGGAAAAAATTGTTTTTCATACAAAGGGTATAGTACTCAAATTGTTAGCATTGAGTAGGTAAAACCAGCTATTTCATCTATCTGATATACCGCTGTGTGAGGGCCTACTCCGCCTGTGTCCGTAAAAGGCTCTAGTTCACTATCTGGCCTAATTGCCCAGCATAAAGCACGCATTTCATAGGTCCGGTTTCTCTCCAGTTAGCCGCCAAAAATTCTTTTTTTTCACATTGAGTGTATTTTTCACTATTTTGTTAAATTTTCTACCAAAAACCAGCTAGTCCATATAGCTGTTATAACTGCAGGAGCAGGAAAAAATTGTTTTTCATACAAAGGGTATAGTACTCAAATTGTTAGCATTGAGTAGGTAAAACCAGCTATTTCATCTATCTGATATACCGCTGTGTGAGGGCCTACTCCGCCTGTGTCCGTAAAAGGCTCTAGTTCACTATCTGGCCTAATTGCCCAGCATAAAGCACGCATTTTATAGGTCCGGTTTCTCTCCAGTTAGCCGCCAAAAATTCTTTTTTTCACATTGAGTGTATTTTTCACTATTTTGTTAAATTTTCTACCAAAAACCAGCTAGTCCATATAGCTGTTATAACTGCAGGAGCAGGAAAAAATTGTTTTTCATACAAAGGGTATAGTACTCAAATTGTTAGCATTGAGTAGGTAAAACCAGCTATTTCATCTATCTGATATACCGCTGTGTGAGGGCCTACTCCGCCTGTGTCCGTAAAAGGCTCTAGTTCACTATCTGGCCTAATTGCCCAGCAGAAAGCACGCATTTCATAGGTCCGGTTTCTCTCCAGTTAGCCGCCAAAAATTCTTTTTTTCACATTGAGTGTATTTTTCACTATTTTGTTAAATTTTCTACCAAAAACCAGCTAGTCCATATAGCTGTTATAACTGCAGGAGCAGGAAAAAATTGTTTTTTCATACAAAGGGTATAGTACTCAAATTGTTAGCATTGAGTAGGTAAAACCAGCTATTTCATCTATCTGATATACCGCTGTGTGAGGGCCTACTCCGCCTGTGTCCGTAAAAGGCTCTAGTTCACTATCTGGCCTAATTGCCCAGCATAAAGCACGCATTTCATAGGTCCGGTTTCTCTCCAGTTAGCCGCAGAAAATTTCTGTTTCTCACATTGAGTGTATTTTTCACTATTTTGTTAAATTTTCTACCAAAAACCAGCTAGTCCATATAGCTGTTATAACTGCAGGAGCAGGAAAAAATTGTTTTTTCATACAAAGGGTATAGTACTCAAATTGTTAGCATTGAGTAGGTAAAACCAGCTATTTCATCTATCTGATATACCGCTGTGTGAGGGCCTACTCCGCCTGTGTCCGTAAAAGGCTCTAGTTCACTATCTGGCCTAATTGCCCAGCATAAAGCACGCATTTCATAGGTCCGGTTTCTCTCCAGTTAGCCGCCAAAAATTCGTTGTCACATTGAGTGTATTTTTCACTATTTTGTTAAATTTTCTACCAAAAACCAGCTAGTCCATATAGCTGTTATAACTGCAGGAGCAGGAAAAAATTGTTTTTTCATACAAAGGGTATAGTACTCAAATTGTTAGCATTGAGTAGGTAAAACCAGCTATTTCATCTATCTGATATACCGCTGTGTGAGGGCCTACTCCGCCTGTGTCCGTAAAAGGCTCTAGTTCACTATCTGGCCTAATTGCCCAGCATAAAGCACGCATTTCATAGGTCCGGTTTCTCTCCAGTTAGCCGCCAAAAATTCTTTTTTTCACATTGAGTGTATTTTTCACTATTTTGTTAAATTTTCTACCAAAAACCAGCTAGTCCATATAGCTGTTATAACTGCAGGAGCAGGAAAAAATTGTTTTTCATACAAAGGGTATAGTACTCAAATTGTTAGCATTGAGTAGGTAAAACCAGCTATTTCATCTATCTGATATACCGCTGTGTGAGGGCCTACTCCGCCTGTGTCCGTAAAAGGCTCTAGTTCACTATCTGGCCTAATTGCCCAGCATAAAGCACGCATTTCATAGGTCCGGTTTCTCTCCAGTTAGCCGCCAAAAATTCTTTTTCACATTGAGTGTATTTTTCACTATTGTGTTAAATGTCCTACCAAAAACCAGCTAGTCCATATAGCTGTTATAACTGCAGGAGCAGGAAAAAATTGTTCTTTTAATACAAAGGGTATAGTACTCAAATTGTTAGCATTGAGTAGGTAAAACCAGCTATTTCATCTATCTGATATACCGCTGTGTGAGGGCCTACTCCGCCTGTGTCCGTAAAAGGCTCTAGTTCACTATCTGGCCTAATTGCCCAGCATAAAGCACGCATTTCATAGGTCCGGTTTCTCTCCAGTTAGCCGCCAAAAATTCTTTTTTTCACATTGAGTGTATTTTTCACTATTTTGTTAAATTTTCTACCAAAAACCAGCTAGTCCATATAGCTGTTATAACTGCAGGAGCAGGAAAAAATTGTTTTTTTCATACAAAGGGTATAGTACTCAAATTGTTAGCATTGAGTAGGTAAAACCAGCTATTTCATCTATCTGATATACCGCTGTGTGAGGGCCTACTCCGCCTGTGTCCGTAAAAGGCTCTAGTTCACTATCTGGCCTAATTGCCCAGCATAAAGCACGCATTTCATAGGTCCGGTTTCTCTCCAGTTAGCCGCCAAAAATTCTTTTTCACATTGAGTGTATTTTTCACTATTTTGTTAAATTTTCTACCAAAAACCAGCTAGTCCATATAGCTGTTATAACTGCAGGAGCAGGAAAAAATTGTTTTTCATACAAAGGGTATAGTACTCAAATTGTTAGCATTGAGTAGGTAAAACCAGCTATTTCATCTATCTGATATACCGCTGTGTGAGGGCCTACTCCGCCTGTGTCCGTAAAAGGCTCTAGTTCACTATCTGGCCTAATTGCCCAGCATAAAGCACGCATTTCATAGGTCCGGTTTCTCTCCAGTTAGCCGCCAAAAATTTTTTTTTTCACATTGAGTGTATTTTTCACTATTTTGTTAAATTTTCTACCAAAAACCAGCTAGTCCATATAGCTGTTATAACTGCAGGAGCAGGAAAAAATTGTTTTTTCATACAAAGGGTATAGTACTCAAATTGTTAGCATTGAGTAGGTAAAACCAGCTATTTCATCTATCTGATATACCGCTGTGTGAGGGCCTACTCCGCCTGTGTCCGTAAAAGGCTCTAGTTCACTATCTGGCCTAATTGCCCAGCATAAAGCACGCATTTCATAGGTCCGGTTTCTCTCCAGTTAGCCGCCAAAAATTCTTTTTTTCACATTGAGTGTATTTTTCACTATTTTGTTAAATTTTCTACCAAAAACCAGCTAGTCCATATAGCTGTTATAACTGCAGGAGCAGGAAAAATTGTTTTTTCATACAAAGGGTATAGTACTCAAATTGTTAGCATTGAGTAGGTAAAACCAGCTATTTCATCTATCTGATATACCGCTGTGTGAGGGCCTACTCCGCCTGTGTCCGTAAAAGGCTCTAGTTCACTATCTGGCCTAATTGCCCAGCATAAAGCACGCATTTCATAGGTCCGGTTTCTCTCCAGTTAGCCGCAAAAAATTCTTTTTTTCACATTGAGTGTATTTTTCACTATTTTGTTAAATTTTCTACCAAAAACCAGCTAGTCCATATACCTGTTATAACTGCAGGAGCAGGAAAAAATTGTTTTTTCATACAAAGGGTATAGTACTCAAATTGTTAGCATTGAGTAGGTAAAACCAGCTCTTTCATACATATACATATTTATACTTATTGTGCCAAATATACTTTTTATTAGTGTTCTGGTTGGTGAGTCGCAACAATGAGGAAACAATCTAGTAGGGGACGTGGACGCGGTCGTGGTGGTGTCAGTGGACCCTCTGGTGCAGGGAGAGGACGTGGCCGTTCGGCCACCGCCACAGCAAGTAGTGAACCAAGTACCTCAGGTCCCGGTAGCCGCCAGAATTTAAATCGATATTTGGTGGGGCCCAATGCCGTTTTGAGGATGGTAAGGCCCGAGCAGGTACAGGCATTAGTCGATTGGGTGGCCGACAGTGCATCCAGCACGTTCACAACATTATCTCACACCCAGTCTTCAGCAGAAAGCGCCCAGATGGCTCCCGAAAACCAAGCCCATCAGTCTGTCAGATCACCCCCATGCATATCAGGGAAACAGCCTGAGCCAGAAGTTATGCAGCAGTCTCTGATACTGTTTGAAGACTCTGCTGGCAGGGTTTCCCAAGCGCATCCACCTAGCCCTTCCGCAGCGGTGGAAGACATACCATGCACTGACGCACAACCACTTATGTTTCCAGATGATGAGGACATGGGAATACCACCTCAGCAGAGTCATCCAGTATCTGATGATGACGAAACGCAGTTGCCTACTGTGGCGTCTTACTGCAGTGTGCAGGATGAACAGGAGGAGGTCAGGAAGGAAGACTGGGTGGAAGACGATGCAGAGGACGATGAGGTCCTCGACCCCACATGGACTGAAGGTCGTGCCGCTGACTTGGATAGTTCACAGGAAGAGGCAGTGGTGAGGCCGAGAAAACAGCGAAGCCAAAGAGAGAGCAGGGGGCAAAAGCAGACCAGCCGCCCCGAGAGTTCGCCTGCTACTGGCCAGCGCCAACAGGGACTCAGCACCCCAAAGGCAACTTCAAGGAGTTCCATGGCATGGCACTTCTTCAAACAATGTGCTGACGACAAGGCCCGAGTGATTTGCACGCTGTGCCATCAGAGCCTGAGGCGGGGCGTTAACGTTCTGAACCTCAGCACAACTTGCATGACCAGGCATCTACATGCAAAGCATGAACTGCAGTGGAGTAAACACCTCAAAAACAAGGAACTCTCTCAGGCTACCCCTGCCCACTCTACTGCTGCTGCCTCGGGCCCTGCCCCCGCCACGGGAGGAATGTTGCCACCTGCCGACCCACACACAGAGGATGTGCCACCGACACCACCACCACCGCCAACTGCGTCCCCAAGCAACTCTACCCTGTCACCCATCAGCAGCGTTCAGCTCTCCATCTCACAAACCTTTGAGAGAAAGCGTAAATTCTCACCAAGCCACCCTCGAGCCCTGGGCCTGAATGCAAGCATTTCTAAACTACTGGCCTTTGAAATGCTGTCATTCAGGCTGGTGGACACAGACGGCTTCAAACAGCTGATGGCCATGGCTGTCCCACAGTATGTTGTTCCCAGCCGCCACTACTTCTCCAAGACAGCCGTGCCTTCCCTGCACAAGCAAGTATCTGATCAAATCAAGTGTGCACTGCGCAACGCCATTTGTGGCAAGGTCCACCTAACCACAGATACGTGGACCAGTAAGCACGGCCAGGGACGCTATATCTCCCTAACTGCACACTGGGTAAATGTAGTGGCGGCTGGGCCCCAGACGGAGAGTTCCTTTGCGCACGTCCTTCCTCCGCCAAGGATCGCAGGGCATCATTCTTTGCCTCCTGTAGCCTCCTCCTCCTACTCGGCCTCCTCCTCCACTGCTTCCACCAGCTCATCCAGTCAGCCACACACTGTCACCACCAACTTCAGCACAGCTCAATGTAAACGTGAGCAAGGCATTCTGAAACTCATATGTTTGGGGACAGGCCCCACACCGCGCAGGAGTTGTGGCGGGGTATTGAGCAACAGACCGACGAGTGGTTGCTGCCGGTGGGCCTCAAGCCCGGCCTGGTGGTGTGCGATAATGGGCGAAATCTCGTGGCAGCTCTGGGACTAGCCGGTTTGACGCACATGTGCTGAATTTGGTGGTGCAGAAGTTCCTCCACAACTACCCAGACATGTCAGAGCTGCTGCATAAAGTGCGGGCCGTCTGTGCGCGCTTCCGCCGTTCACATCCTGCAGCTGCTCGCCTGTCTGCTCTACAGCGGAACTTCGCCCTTCCGGCTCACCGACTAATATGTGACGTGCCCACCCGTTGGAACTCCACCTTGCACATGCTGGAGAGACTGTGCGAGCAGCAGCAGGCCATAGTGGAGTTTCAGCTGCAGCACGCACGGGTCAGTCGCACTGCCGAACAGCACCACTTTACCACCAGTGATTGGGCCTCCATGCGAGACTTGTGTGCCCTGTTGCGCTGTTTCGAGTACTCCACCAACATGGCCAGTGGCGATGACAGCGTTATCAGTCTTACAATACCACTTTTATGTCTCCTGGAGAAAACGCTTAGGGCTATGATGGAAGAGGAGGTGGCCCGGGAAGAGGAGGAGGAGGAGGAGGAGGAGGGTTCGTTTTTAGCACTGTCAGGCCAGTCTGTTAGAAGTGGCTCAGAGGGAGGTCTTTTCCAACAGCAGAGAGCAGGTACAAATGCGGCCAGCCAGGGCCCACTACCGGAGGACGAGGAGGATGAGGAGGAGGTGGAGGAGGATGAGGAGGAAGCAGGTTCACAGCGGGGTGTCACCCAACACAGCTCAGGCACCTCACTGGTGCGTGGCTGGGGGGATATACAGGACGATGGCGATCCGCCCCCCACAGAGGACAGCTTGTCCTTAACTCTGGGGAGCCTGGCACACATGAGCGACTACATGCTGCAGTGCCTGCGCAACGACAGCAGAGTTGCCCACATTTTAACGTGTGCAGACTACTGGGTGGCCACCCTGCTTGATCCCCGGTACAAAGACAATGTGCCTACTTTACTTCCTGCACTGGGCGTGATAGGAAGATCTTGTGAGTACAAGCGCCTGCGCTGGTAAACCGCGCTCCTGAGCATTCCCAAATGTCACAGGGGAACAGGTGGAAGGCCAAGGCAGAGGAGGCGCTAGGGGTCGCCAACGCAGCTTTCTCACGGCCAGCTCCTCTGAGGGCAGGGTTAGCATGGCAGAAATGTGGAAAAGTTTTGTCTCCACGCCACAGATAAATGCACCACCTGATGCGGAACGTGTTAGCAGGAGGCAACATTTCACTAACATGGTTGAACAGTACGTCTGCACATCCCTCCACGTACTGACGGATGGTTCGGCCCCATTCAACTTCTGGGTTTCAAAATTGTCCACGTGGCCAGAGTTAGCATGTTATGCCTTGGAGGTACTGTCCTGCCCGGCGGCCAGCGTTTTATCGGAACGTGTATTCAGCACGGCAGGGGGCGTCATTACTGACAAACGCAGCCGCCTGTCAACAGCCAACGTGGACAAGCTGACGTTCATAAAAATGAACCAGGCATGGATCCCACAGGACCTGGCCCTCCCTGCTGCAGAGTAGTCCTTAAGAATTGCCTTCGCCTAAACCATGTTGTCTCGTACTCCGTGCCACTTCTTTATCCAAATTTTATTTATTTTTTTTAAATTAACCAGGATCTTGGGGTGCAACCCAAAGTTGAATGAACCTCTCCTCTGTCTGCTGGCCGGGGCCTAAATAGATGAAAGTGGCCGGTTAAACTGGTGGGTGAAAAGTAACTATATGGCGCTTTCTTCAGTGATGGCTGATAGAAAGCTAATGCTTGTGCCATCTGACATGTGTGACTTGTCTGGGTGCTAAGGCCGAAGTCAAGGCAAGTGGCCTTCATCTCTGCTGATTGATCTAACATTTTATGCGGCGGGCCTGAATCAGCGAGTTTGGCCTGCGGCATCGCTGGGTGGAATCAATGGGGTCTTGTCTTGGTGTGATTTTTACTGGACTTCTCCTGTGCTGGGTGATACAAAGCTTATGTTTTTGCCATCTGCCATGTGTGAATTGTCTGGGTGCTAAGGCCCAAGTCAAGGCAAGTGGCGTTCCCCTCTGCTTGGTGAAAGGATGCAATGATTCTCCGGTGTGGTACCTCTCTCCTCCGTCTGGGTGCAGGGGTCAAAGTAACTATATGGCGCTTTGTTCAGTGATGGCTGATAGAAAGCTAATGCTTGAGCCATCTGACAGGTGTGACTTGTCTGGGTGCTAAGGCCCAAGTCAAGTCAAGTGGCGTTCCCCTCTGCTTGGTGAAAGGATGCAATGATTCTCCGGTGTGGTACCTCTCTCCTCCGTCTGGGTGCAGGGGTCAAAGTAACTATATGGCGCTTTGTTCAGTGATGGCTGATAGAAAGCTAATGCTTGAGCCATCTGACAGGTGTGACTTGTCTGGGTGCTAAGGCCCAAGTCAAGTCAAGTGGCGTTCCCCTCTGCTTGGTGAAAGGATGCAATGATTCTCCGGTGTGGTACCTCTCTCCTCCGTCTGGGTGCAGGGGTCAAAGTAACTATATGGCGCTTTGTTCAGTGATGGCTGATAGAAAGCTAATGCTTGAGCCATCTGACAGGTGTGACTTGTCTGGGTGCTAAGGCCCAAGTCAAGTCAAGTGGCGTTCCCCTCTGCTTGGTGAAAGGATGCAATGATTCTCCGGTGTGGTACCTCTCTCCTCCGTCTGGGTGCAGGGGTCAAAGTAACTATATGGCGCTTTGTTCAGTGATGGCTGATAGAAAGCTAATGCTTGAGCCATCTGACAGGTGTGACTTGTCTGGGTGCTAAGGCCCAAGTCAAGTCAAGTGGCGTTCCCCTCTGCTTGGTGAAAGGATGCAATGATTCTCCGGTGTGGTACCTCTCTCCTCCGTCTGGGTGCAGGGGTCAAAGTAACTATATGGCGCTTTGTTCAGTGATGGCTGATAGAAAGCTAATGCTTGAGCCATCTGACAGGTGTGACTTGTCTGGGTGCTAAGGCCCAAGTCAAGTCAAGTGGCGTTCCCCTCTGCTTGGTGAAAGGATGCAATGATTCTCCGGTGTGGTACCTCTCTCCTCCGTCTGGGTGCAGGGGTCAAAGTAACTATATGGCGCTTTGTTCAGTGATGGCTGATAGAAAGCTAATGCTTGAGCCATCTGACAGGTGTGACTTGTCTGGGTGCTAAGGCCCAAGTCAAGTCAAGTGGCGTTCCCTCTGCTTGGTGAAAGGATGCAATGATTCTCCGGTGTGGTACCTCTCTCCTCCGTCTGGGTGCAGGGGTCAAAGTAACTATATGGCGCTTTGTTCAGTGATGGCTGATAGAAAGCTAATGCTTGAGCCATCTGACAGGTGTGACTTGTCTGGGTGCTAAGGCCCAAGTCAAGTCAAGTGGCGTTCCCCTCTGCTTGGTGAAAGGATGCAATGATTCTCCGGTGTGGTACCTCTCTCCTCCGTCTGGGTGCAGGGGTCAAAGTAACTATATGGCGCTTTGTTCAGTGATGGCTGATAGAAAGCTAATGCTTGAGCCATCTGACAGGTGTGACTTGTCTGGGTGCTAAGGCCCAAGTCAAGTCAAGTGGCGTTCCCCTCTGCTTGGTGAAAGGATGCAATGATTCTCCGGTGTGGTACCTCTCTCCTCCGTCTGGGTGCAGGGGTCAAAGTAACTATATGGCGCTTTGTTCAGTGATGGCTGATAGAAAGCTAATGCTTGAGCCATCTGACAGGTGTGACTTGTCTGGGTGCTAAGGCCCAAGTCAAGTCAAGTGGCGTTCCCTCTGCTTGGTGAAAGGATGCAATGATTCTCCGGTGTGGTACCTCTCTCCTCCGTCTGGGTGCAGGGGTCAAAGTAACTATATGGCGCTTTGTTCAGTGATGGCTGATAGAAAGCTAATGCTTGAGCCATCTGACAGGTGTGACTTGTCTGGGTGCTAAGGCCCAAGTCAAGTCAAGTGGCGTTCCCCTCTGCTTGGTGAAAGGATGCAATGATTCTCCGGTGTGGTACCTCTCTCCTCCGTCTGGGTGCAGGGGTCAAAGTAACTATATGGCGCTTTGTTCAGTGATGGCTGATAGAAAGCTAATGCTTGAGCCATCTGACAGGTGTGACTTGTCTGGGTGCTAAGGCCCAAGTCAAGTCAAGTGGCGTTCCCTCTGCTTGGTGAAAGGATGCAATGATTCTCCGGTGTGGTACCTCTCTCCTCCGTCTGGGTGCAGGGGTCAAAGTAACTATATGGCGCTTTGTTCAGTGATGGCTGATAGAAAGCTAATGCTTGAGCCATCTGACAGGTGTGACTTGTCTGGGTGCTAAGGCCCAAGTCAAGTCAAGTGGCGTTCCCCTCTGCTTGGTGAAAGGATGCAATGATTCTCCGGTGTGGTACCTCTCTCCTCCGTCTGGGTGCAGGGGTCAAAGTAACTATATGGCGCTTTGTTCAGTGATGGCTGATAGAAAGCTAATGCTTGAGCCATCTGACAGGTGTGACTTGTCTGGGTGCTAAGGCCCAAGTCAAGTCAAGTGGCGTTCCCCTCTGCTTGGTGAAAGGATGCAATGATTCTCCGGTGTGGTACCTCTCTCCTCCGTCTGGGTGCAGGGGTCAAAGTAACTATATGGCGCTTTGTTCAGTGATGGCTGATAGAAAGCTAATGCTTGAGCCATCTGACAGGTGTGACTTGTCTGGGTGCTAAGGCCCAAGTCAAGTCAAGTGGCGTTCCCCTCTGCTTGGTGAAAGGATGCAATGATTCTCCGGTGTGGTACCTCTCTCCTCCGTCTGGGTGCAGGGGTCAAAGTAACTATATGGCGCTTTGTTCAGTGATGGCTGATAGAAAGCTAATGCTTGAGCCATCTGACAGGTGTGACTTGTCTGGGTGCTAAGGCCCAAGTCAAGTCAAGTGGCGTTCCCCTCTGCTTGGTGAAAGGATGCAATGATTCTCCGGTGTGGTACCTCTCTCCTCCGTCTGGGTGCAGGGGTCAAAGTAACTATATGGCGCTTTGTTCAGTGATGGCTGATAGAAAGCTAATGCTTGAGCCATCTGACAGGTGTGACTTGTCTGGGTGCTAAGGCCCAAGTCAAGTCAAGTGGCGTTCCCCTCTGCTTGGTGAAAGGATGCAATGATTCTCCGGTGTGGTACCTCTCTCCTCCGTCTGGGTGCAGGGGTCAAAGTAACTATATGGCGCTTTCTTCTGTGCTGGCTGATAGAAAGCTAATGCTTGAGCCATCTGACATGTGTGACTTGTCTGGGTGCTAAGGCCCAAGTCAAGGCAAGTGGCCTTCATCTCTGCTGATTGATCTAACATTTTATGCTGCGGGCCTGAATCTGAGTTTGGTACCTGCTCTCCTCCGCTGGGTGGAATCAATGGGGTCTTGGTGTGATTTTTACTGGCCTTCTTCTGTGCTGGGTGATAGAAAGCTAATGCTTGAGCCATCTGACATGTGTGACTTGTCTGGGTGCTAAGGCCCAAGTCAAGTCAAGTGGCCTTCCCCTCTGCTTGGTGAAAGGATGCAATGATTCTCCGGTGTGGTACCTCTCTCCTCCGTCTGGGTGCAGGGGTCAAAGTAACTATATGGCGCTTTGTTCAGTGATGGCTGATAGAAAGCTAATGCTTGAGCCATCTGACAGGTGTGACTTGTCTGGGTGCTAAGGCCCAAGTCAAGTCAAGTGGCCTTCCCCTCTGCTTGGTGAAATGATGCAATGATTCTCCGGTGTGGTACCTCTCTCCTCCGTCTGGGTGCAGGGGTCAAAGTAACTATATGGCGCTTTGTTCAGTGATGGCTGATAGAAAGCTAATGCTTGAGCCATCTGACAGGTGTGACTTGTCTGGGTGCTAAGGCCCAAGTCAAGTCAAGTGGCGTTCCCCTCTGCTTGGTGAAAGGATGCAATGATTCTCCGGTGTGGTACCTCTCTCCTCCGTCTGGGTGCAGGGGTCAAAGTAACTATATGGCGCTTTGTTCAGTGATGGCTGATAGAAAGCTAATGCTTGAGCCATCTGACAGGTGTGACTTGTCTCGGTGCTAAGGCCCAAGTCAAGTCAAGTGGCGTTCCCCTCTGCTTGGTGAAAGGATGCAATGATTCTCAGGTGTGGTACCTCTCTCCTCCGTCTGGGTGCAGGGGTCAAAGTAACCAAATGGGGCTTTCTCCGGTGGTGGGTGATATGATGCAATGATTCTCCGGTGTGGTACCTCTCTCCTCCGTCTGGGTGCAGGGGTCAAAGTAACTATATGGGGCTTTCTCCTGTGGTGTGTGACTTGAAGCCTGCTTCTCTGCTATGGGACCTCACTCCACTCAATCTAGGTTTATTTTTATTTATTTAATGTTAACTCATTATTTCCCTATCTACATTTGTTTGCAGGGGGTTTACCTACATTTTGCTGCCTTTTGCAGCCCTCTAGCCCTTTCCGGGTGTCTTTTACAGCCTTTTTAGTGCCCAAAAGTTCGGGTCCCCATTGACTTCTATGGGGTTCGGGTTCGGGAAAAGGTTCGGTATGAGTTCGGATCCAGAACCCGGACATTTTTTCGATGTTCGGTCGAACATCTCGAACCCGAACTTCAAGGTGTTCGCTCATCTCTAGTAATCCATGTACCAGCAGTGCATATTTTTTTTTTTAGTATTTATTAAACATGATTAAATTATTCGTTTCTGTTATTTGAGACAATCAATAGAGCAGACATACCAGGTGTATTAACATCTATGAATATATGCATTAATATGTCATTTAACAAACCATATCTGTGTGTTATTATAATAAATATGTTCTGAATGGAAGATATTATCAATGCAAGTTTAATACATATTCAAGTATATATGTGATAGTGAATGATGAGAGTCTAGAGATGAGCGAACTGTTCTTGCAAAGTTCTGGTCCGTACCGGATTTTGGGGTGTCCGTGACACGGACCCGAACCCGGACATTTTTTAAAAGTCCGTGGTTCGAGTTCGTAGTTCGCCATTTTAATGGCGCTTTGAATTGCTGCAGAGCAGCCAATCAACTTTCCTCATACTCCTTTGACCCAAGAGGCGGTCACAGCCCTGCCTAAAAGCAGGGCTGTGATTGGCCAAGCGCAGCATGTGACCCAGCTGCTATTTAAGCTGGAGTCACGTCGCGACGTGCGCACTCAGCTCTGAATCAGCATAGGGATAGGATGCAGCTGCTCGGTTAGGGCGAGATAGGCAGGGAAAAGTGATTGAAGACTTCAACAAAAGTGTTCAAGCTACAGCTGTGACTCGTTCACCCACTGCTCCAGGCTTGCTCACTCTTTTTTGGCTGGGCAGACCTTTTTTTCCTGGCACTTTGGCTGTGGTGATCGGCGGCGGCCATTTTGGGACTTGTGGTGCGCCAGCACATGCAGCCACAAAGTCCATCAATCCCCAAATCTATTCTTTTTTTTCAGACATATCCTCCATCAGGGGTTTGGCTGTGATTATTTAGTCACCCCTAGTGACAAAGCAACGATTTTTTCTTCATTTTTTTACTGGGGAAACTGAAAGTAATTCAGTTCAAAAGCCATGAAAGTGGCATTTCAGCTAGGCTAGGATTTTTCCCTCAAAAGTGTATATTACTCAAATAGTTAGCATTGAGTAGGTAAAACCAGCTAATTCATCCATCTGTTATACCGCCGTGTGAGGGCCTACTCCGCCTCTGTCCGTAAAAGGCTCTAGTTCACTATCTGGCCTAATTGCCCAGCATAAAGCACGCATTTTATAGGTGCGGTTTCTCTCCAGTTAGCCGCAAAAAATTCTTTTTTTCACATTGAGTGTATTTTTCACTATTTTGTTAAATTTTCTACCAAAAACCAGCTAGTCCATATAGCTGTTATAACTGCAGGAGCAGGAAAAAATTGTTTTTTCATACAAAGGGTATAGTACTCAAATTGTTAGCATTGAGTAGGTAAAACCAGCTATTTCATCTATCTGATATACCGCTGTGTGAGGGCCTACTCCGCCTCTGTCCGTAAAAGGCTCTAGTTCACTATCTGGCCTAATTGCCCAGCATAAAGCACGCATTTCATAGGTCCGGTTTCTCTCCAGTTAGCCGCCAAAAATTCTTTTTTTCACATTGAGTGTATTTTTCACTATTTTGTTAAATTTTCTACCAAAAACCAGCTAGTCCATATAGCTGTTATAACTGCAGGAGCAGGAAAAAATTGTTTTTTCATACAAAGGGTATAGTACTCAAATTGTTAGCATTGAGTAGGTAAAACCAGCTATTTCATCTATCTGATATACCGCTGTGTGAGGGCCTACTCCGCCTGTGTCCGTAAAAGGCTCTAGTTCACTATCTGGCCTAATTGCCCAGCATAAAGCACGCATTTCATAGGTCCGGTTTCTCTCCAGTTAGCCGCCAAAAATTCTTAATTTCACATTGAGTGTATTTTTCACTATTTTGTTAAATTTTCTACCAAAAACCAGCTAGTCCATATAGCTGTTATAACTGCAGGAGCAGGAAAAAATTGTTTTTTCATACAAAGGGTATAGTACTCAAATTGTTAGCATTGAGTAGGTAAAACCAGCTATTTCATCTATCTGATATACCGCTGTGTGAGGGCCTACTCCGCCTGTGTCCGTAAAAGGCTCTAGTTCACTATCTGGCCTAATTGCCCAGCATAAAGCACGCATTTTATAGGTCCGGTTTCTCTCCAGTTAGCCGCCAAAAATTCTTTTTCACATTGAGTGTATTTTTCACTATTTTGTTAAATTTTCTACCAAAAACCAGCTAGTCCATATAGCTGTTATAACTGCAGGAGCAGGAAAAAATTGTTTTTTCATACAAAGGGTATAGTACTCAAATTGTTAGCATTGAGTAGGTAAAACCAGCTATTTCATCTATCTGATATACCGCTGTGTGAGGGCCTACTCCGCCTGTGTCCGTAAAAGGCTCTAGTTCACTATCTGGCCTAATTGCCCAGCATAAAGCACGCATTTCATAGGTCCGGTTTCTCTCCAGTTAGCCGCCAAAAATTCTTCTCACATTGAGTGTATTTTTCACTATTTTGTTAAATTTTCTACCAAAAACCAGCTAGTCCATATAGCTGTTATAACTGCAGGAGCAGGAAAAAATTGTTTTTTCATACAAAGGGTATAGTACTCAAATTGTTAGCATTGAGTAGGTAAAACCAGCTATTTCATCTATCTGATATACCGCTGTGTGAGGGCCTACTCCGCCTGTGTCCGTAAAAGGCTCTAGTTCACTATCTGGCCTAATTGCCCAGCATAAAGCACGCATTTCATAGGTCCGGTTTCTCTCCAGTTAGCCGCCAAAAATTCTTTTTTCACATTGAGTGTATTTTTCACTATTTTGTTAAATTTTCTACCAAAAACCAGCTAGTCCATATAGCTGTTATAACTGCAGGAGCAGGAAAAAATTGTTTTTTCATACAAAGGGTATAGTACTCAAATTGTTAGCATTGAGTAGGTAAAACCAGCTATTTCATCTATCTGATATACCGCTGTGTGAGGGCCTACTCCGCCTGTGTCCGTAAAAGGCTCTAGTTCACTATCTGGCCTAATTGCCCAGCATAAAGCACGCATTTCATAGGTCCGGTTTCTCTCCAGTTAGCCGCCAAAAATCTTTTCATCACATTGAGTGTATTTTTCACTATTTTGTTAAATTTTCTACCAAAAACCAGCTAGTCCATATAGCTGTTATAACTGCAGGAGCAGGAAAAAATTGTTTTTTCATACAAAGGGTATAGTACTCAAATTGTTAGCATTGAGTAGGTAAAACCAGCTATTTCATCTATCTGATATACCGCTGTGTGAGGGCCTACTCCGCCTGTGTCCGTAAAAGGCTCTAGTTCACTATCTGGCCTAATTGCCCAGCATAAAGCACGCATTTCATAGGTCCGGTTTCTCTCCAGTTAGCCGCCAAAAATTCTTTTTCTCACATTGAGTGTATTTTTCACTATTTTGTTAAATTTTCTACCAAAAACCAGCTAGTCCATATAGCTGTTATAACTGCAGGAGCAGGAAAAAATTTTTTTTCATACAAAGGGTATAGTACTCAAATTGTTAGCATTGAGTAGGTAAAACCAGCTATTTCATCTATCTGATATACCGCTGTGTGAGGGCCTACTCCGCCTGTGTCCGTAAAAGGCTCTAGTTCACTATCTGGCCTAATTGCCCAGCATAAAGCACGCATTTCATAGGTCCGGTTTCTCTCCAGTTAGCCGCCAAAAATTCTTTCTCACATTGAGTGTATTTTTCACTATTTTGTTAAATTTTCTACCAAAAACCAGCTAGTCCATATAGCTGTTATAACTGCAGGAGCAGGAAAAAATTGTTTTTTCATACAAAGGGTATAGTACTCACATTGTTAGCATTGAGTAGGTAAAACCAGCTATTTCATCAATCTGATATACCGCTGTGTGAGGGCCTACTCCGCCTGTGTCCGTAAAAGGCTCTAGTTCACTATCTGGCCTAATTGCCCAGCATAAAGCACGCATTTCATAGGTCCGGTTTCTCTCCAGTTAGCCGCCAAAAATTCTATACTTCACATTGAGTGTATTTTTCACTATTTTGTTAAATTTTCTACCAAAAACCAGCTAGTCCATATAGCTGTTATAACTGCAGGAGCAGGAAAAAATTGTTTTTTCATACAAAGGGTATAGTACTCAAATTGTTAGCATTGAGTAGGTAAAACCAGCTATTTCATCTATCTGATATACCGCTGTGTGAGGGCCTACTCCGCCTGTGTCCGTAAAAGGCTCTAGTTCACTATCTGGCCTAATTGCCCAGCATAAAGCACGCATTTTATAGGTCCGGTTTCTCTCCAGTTAGCCGCCAAAAATTCTTTTTTTCACATTGAGTGTATTTTTCACTATTTTGTTAAATTTTCTACCAAAAACCAGCTAGTCCATATAGCTGTTATAACTGCAGGAGCAGGAAAAAATTGTTTTTTCATACAAAGGGTATAGTACTCAAATTGTTAGCATTGAGTAGGTAAAACCAGCTATTTCATCAATCTGATATACCGCTGTGTGAGGGCCTACTCCGCCTGTGTCCGTAAAAGGCTCTAGTTCACTATCTGGCCTAATTGCCCAGCATAAAGCACGCATTTCATAGGTCCGGTTTCTCTCCAGTTAGCCGCAAAAAATTCTTTTTCTCACATTGAGTGTATTTTTCACTATTTTGTTAAATTTTCTACCAAAAACCAGCTAGTCCATATAGCTGTTATAACTGCAGGAGCAGGAAAAAATTGTTTTTTCATACAAAGGGTATAGTACTCAAATTGTTAGCATTGAGTAGGTAAAACCAGCTATTTCATCAATCTGATATACCGCTGTGTGAGGGCCTACTCCGCCTGTGTCCGTAAAAGGCTCTAGTTCACTATCTGGCCTAATTGCCCAGCATAAAGCACGCATTTCATAGGTCCGGTTTCTCTCCAGTTAGCCGCCAAAAATTCTTTTTTTCACATTGAGTGTATTTTTCACTATTTTGTTAAATTTTCTACCAAAAACCAGCTAGTCCATATACCTGTTATAACTGCAGGAGCAGGAAAAAATTGTTTTTTCATACAAAGGGTATAGTACTCAAATTGTTAGCATTGAGTAGGTAAAACCAGCTCTTTCATACATATACATATTTATACTTATTGTGCCAAATATACTTTTTATTAGTGTTCTGGTTGGTGAGTCGCAACAATGAGGAAACAATCTAGTAGGGGACGTGGACGCGGTCGTGGTGGTGTCAGTGGACCCTCTGGTGCAGGGAGAGGACGTGGCCGTTCGGCCACCGCCACAGCAAGTAGTGAACCAAGTACCTCAGGTCCCGGTAGCCGCCAGAATTTAAATCGATATTTGGTGGGGCCCAATGCCGGTTTGAGGATGGTAAGGCCCGAGCAGGTACAGGCATTAGTCGATTGGGTGGCCGACAGTGCATCCAGCACGTTCACAACATTATCTCACACCCAGTCTTCAGCAGAAAGCGCCCAGATGGCTCCCGAAAACCAAGCCCATCAGTCTGTCAGATCACCCCCATGCATATCAGGGAAACAGCCTGAGCCAGAAGTTATGCAGCAGTCTCTGATACTGTTTGAAGACTCTGCTGGCAGGGTTTCCCAAGCGCATCCACCTAGCCCTTCCGCAGCGGTGGAAGACATACCATGCACTGACGCACAACCACTTATGTTTCCAGATGATGAGGACATGGGAATACCACCTCAGCAGAGTCATCCAGTATCTGATGATGACGAAACGCAGTTGCCTACTGTGGCGTCTTACTGCAGTGTGCAGGATGAACAGGAGGAGGTCAGGAAGGAAGACTGGGTGGAAGACGATGCAGAGGACGATGAGGTCCTCGACCCCACATGGACTGAAGGTCGTGCCGCTGACTTGGATAGTTCACAGGAAGAGGCAGTGGTGAGGCCGAGAAAACAGCGAAGCCAAAGAGAGAGCAGGGGGCAAAGCAGACCAGCCGCCGCCCCGAGAGTTCGCCTGCTACTGGCCAGCGCCAACAGGGACTCAGCACCCCAAAGGCAACTTCAAGGAGTTCCATGGCATGGCACTTCTTCAAACAATGTGCTGACGACAAGGCCCGAGTGATTTGCACGCTGTGCCATCAGAGCCTGAGGCGGGGCGTTAACGTTCTGAACCTCAGCACAACTTGCATGACCAGGCATCTACATGCAAAGCATGAACTGCAGTGGAGTAAACACCTCAAAAACAAGGAACTCTCTCAGGCTACCCCTGCCCACTCTACTGCTGCTGCCTCGGCCCCTGCCCCCGCCACGGGAGGAATGTTGCCACCTGCCGACCCACACACAGAGGATGTGCCACCGACACCACCACCACCGCCAACTGCGTCCCCAAGCAACTCTACCCTGTCACCCATCAGCAGCGTTCAGCTCTCCATCTCACAAACCTTTGAGAGAAAGCGTAAATTCTCACCAAGCCACCCTCGAGCCCTGGGCCTGAATGCAAGCATTTCTAAACTACTGGCCTTTGAAATGCTGTCATTCAGGCTGGTGGACACAGACGGCTTCAAACAGCTGATGGCCATGGCTGTCCCACAGTATGTTGTTCCCAGCCGCCACTACTTCTCCAAGACAGCCGTGCCTTCCCTGCACAAGCAAGTATCTGATCAAATCAAGTGTGCACTGCGCAACGCCATTTGTGGCAAGGTCCACCTAACCACAGATACGTGGACCAGTAAGCACGGCCAGGGACGCTATATCTCCCTAACTGCACACTGGGTAAATGTAGTGGCGGCTGGGCCCCAGACGGAGAGTTCCTTTGCGCACGTCCTTCCTCCGCCAAGGATCGCAGGGCATCATTCTTTGCCTCCTGTAGCCTCCTCCTCCTACTCGGCCTCCTCCTCCACTGCTTCCACCAGCTCATCCAGTCAGCCACACACTGTCACCACCAACTTCATCAGCAGGCCGTTCTGAAACTCATATGTTTGGGGGACAGGCCCCACACCGCGCAGGAGTTGTGGCGGGGTATTGAGCAACAGACCGACGAGTGGTTGCTGCCGGTGGGCCTCAAGCCCGGCCTGGTGGTGTGCGATAATGGGCGAAATCTCGTGGCAGCTCTGGGACTAGCCGGTTTGACGCACATCCCGTGCCTGGCGCATGTGCTGAATTTGGTGGTGCAGAAGTTCCTCCACAACTACCCAGACATGTCAGAGCTGCTGCATAAGGTGCGGGCCGTCTGTGCGCGCTTTCGCCGTTCACATCCTGCAGCTGCTCGCCTGTCTGCTCTACAGCGGAACTTCGCCCTTCCGGCTCACCGACTAATATGTGACGTGCCCACCCGTTGGAACTCCACCTTGCACATGCTGGAGAGACTGTGCGAGCAGCAGCAGGCCATAGTGGAGTTTCAGCTGCAGCACGCACGGGTCAGTCGCACTGCCGAACAGCACCACTTTACCACCAGTGATTGGGCCTCCATGCGAGACTTGTGTGCCCTGTTGCGCTGTTTCGAGTACTCCACCAACATGGCCAGTGGCGATGACAGCGTTATCAGTCTTACAATACCACTTTTATGTCTCCTGGAGAAAACGCTTAGGGCTATGATGGAAGAGGAGGTGGCCCGGGAAGAGGAGGAGGAGGAGGAGGAGGAGGGTTCGTTTTTAGCACTGTCAGGCCAGTCTGTTAGAAGTGGCTCAGAGGGAGGTCTTTTCCAACAGCAGAGAGCAGGTACAAATGCGGCCAGCCAGGGCCCACTACCGGAGGACGAGGAGGATGAGGAGGAGGTGGAGGAGGATGAGGAGGAAGCAGGTTCACAGCGGGGTGTCACCCAACACAGCTCAGGCACCTCACTGGTGCGTGGCTGGGGGGATATACAGGACGATGGCGATACGCCCCCCACAGAGGACAGCTTGTCCTTAACTCTGGGGAGCCTGGCACACATGAGCGACTACATGCTGCAGTGCCTGCGCAACGACAGCAGAGTTGCCCACATTTTAACGTGTGCAGACTACTGGGTGGCCACCCTGCTTGATCCCCGGTACAAAGACAATGTGCCTACTTTACTTCCTGCACTGGAGCGTGATAGGAAGATGCGCGAGTACAAGCGCACGCTGGTAGACGCGCTCCTGAGAGCATTCCCAAATGTCACAGGGGAACAGGTGGAAGGCCAAGGCAGAGGAGGCGCTAGGGGTCGCCAACGCAGCTTTCTCACGGCCAGCTCCTCTGAGGGCAGGGTTAGCATGGCAGAAATGTGGAAAAGTTTTGTCTCCACGCCACAGATAAATGCACCACCTGATGCGGAACGTGTTAGCAGGAGGCAACATTTCACTAACATGGTTGAACAGTACGTCTGCACATCCCTCCACGTACTGACGGATGGTTCGGCCCCATTCAACTTCTGGGTTTCAAAATTGTCCACGTGGCCAGAGTTAGCATGTTATGCCTTGGAGGTACTGTCCTGCCCGGCGGCCAGCGTTTTATCTGAACGTGTATTCAGCACGGCAGGGGCGTCATTACTGACAAACGCAGCCGCCTGTCAACAGCCAACGTGGACAAGCTGACGTTCATAAAAATGAACCAGGCATGGATCCCACAGGACCTGGCCCTCCCTGCTGCAGAGTAGTCCTTAAGAATTGCCTTCGCCTAAACCATGTTGTCTCGTACTCCGTGCCACTTCTTTATCCAAATTTTATTTATTTTTTTTAAATTAACCAGGATCTTGGGGTGCAACCCAAAGTTGAATGAACCTCTCCTCTGTCTGCTGGCCGGGGCCTAAATAGATGAAAGTGGCCGGTTAAACTGGTGGGTGAAATGAAGCCGTAACCTCTGCCATGCAACCTCTCTCCTCCGTCTGGGTGCAGGGGTCAAAGTAACTATATGGCGCTTTCTTCAGTGATGGCTGATAGAAAGCTAATGCTTGTGCCATCTGACATGTGTGACTTGTCTGGGTGCTAAGGCCGAAGTCAAGGCAAGTGGCCTTCATCTCTGCTGATTGATCTAACATTTTATGCGGCGGGCCTGAATCAGCGAGTTTGGCCTGCGGCATCGCTGGGTGGAATCAATGGGGTCTTGTCTTGGTGTGATTTTTACTGGACTTCTCCTGTGCTGGGTGATACAAAGCTTATGTTTTTGCCATCTGCCATGTGTGAATTGTCTGGGTGCTAAGGCCCAAGTCAAGGCAAGTGGCCTTCCCCTCTGCTTGGTGAAAGGATGCAATGATTCTCCGGTGTGGTACCTCTCTCCTCCGTCTGGGTGCAGGGGTCAAAGTAACTATATGGCGCTTTGTTCAGTGATGGCTGATAGAAAGCTAATGCTTGAGCCATCTGACATGTGTGACTTGTCTGGGTGCTAAGGCCCAAGTCAAGTCAAGTGGCCTTCCCCTCTGCTTGGTGAAAGGATGCAATGATTCTCCGGTGTGGTACCTCTCTCCTCCGTCTGGGTGCAGGGGTCAAAGTAACTATATGGCGCTTTGTTCAGTGATGGCTGATAGAAAGCTAATGCTTGAGCCATCTGACAGGTGTGACTTGTCTGGGTGCTAAGGCCCAAGTCAAGTCAAGTGGCCTTCCCTCTGCTTGGTGAAAGGATGCAATGATTCTCCGGTGTGGTACCTCTCTCCTCCGTCTGGGTGCAGGGGTCAAAGTAACTATATGGCGCTTTGTTCAGTGATGGCTGATAGAAAGCTAATGCTTGAGCCATCTGACATGTGTGACTTGTCTGGGTGCTAAGGCCCAAGTCAAGTCAAGTGGCCTTCCCCTCTGCTTGGTGAAAGGATGCAATGATTCTCCGGTGTGGTACCTCTCTCCTCCGTCTGGGTGCAGGGGTCAAAGTAACTATATGGCGCTTTGTTCAGTGATGGCTGATAGAAAGCTAATGCTTGAGCCATCTGACAGGTGTGACTTGTCTGGGTGCTAAGGCCCAAGTCAAGTCAAGTGGCCTTCCCCTCTGCTTGGTGAAAGGATGCAATGATTCTCCGGTGTGGTACCTCTCTCCTCCGTCTGGGTGCAGGGGTCAAAGTAACTATATGGCGCTTTGTTCAGTGATGGCTGATAGAAAGCTAATGCTTGAGCCATCTGACATGTGTGACTTGTCTGGGTGCTAAGGCCCAAGTCAAGTCAAGTGGCCTTCCCCTCTGCTTGGTGAAAGGATGCAATGATTCTCCGGTGTGGTACCTCTCTCCTCCGTCTGGGTGCAGGGGTCAAAGTAACTATATGGCGCTTTCTTCAGTGCTGGCTGATAGAAAGCTAATGCTTGAGCCATCTGACATGTGTGACTTGTCTGGGTGCTAAGGCCCAAGTCAAGTCAAGTGGCCTTCCCCTCTGCTTGGTGAAAGGATGCAATGATTCTCCGGTGTGGTACCTCTCTCCTCCGTCTGGGTGCAGGGGTCAAAGTAACTATATGGCGCTTTGTTCAGTGATGGCTGATAGAAAGCTAATGCTTGAGCCATCTGACAGGTGTGACTTGTCTGGGTGCTAAGGCCCAAGTCAAGTCAAGTGGCCTTCCCTCTGCTTGGTGAAAGGATGCAATGATTCTCCGGTGTGGTACCTCTCTCCTCCGTCTGGGTGCAGGGGTCAAAGTAACTATATGGCGCTTTGTTCAGTGATGGCTGATAGAAAGCTAATGCTTGAGCCATCTGACAGGTGTGACTTGTCTGGGTGCTAAGGCCCAAGTCAAGTCAAGTGGCCTTCCCCTCTGCTTGGTGAAAGGATGCAATGATTCTCCGGTGTGGTACCTCTCTCCTCCGTCTGGGTGCAGGGGTCAAAGTAACTATATGGCGCTTTGTTCAGTGATGGCTGATAGAAAGCTAATGCTTGAGCCATCTGACAGGTGTGACTTGTCTGGGTGCTAAGGCCCAAGTCAAGTCAAGTGGCCTTCCCTCTGCTTGGTGAAAGGATGCAATGATTCTCCGGTGTGGTACCTCTCTCCTCCGTCTGGGTGCAGGGGTCAAAGTAACTATATGGCGCTTTGTTCAGTGATGGCTGATAGAAAGCTAATGCTTGAGCCATCTGACAGGTGTGACTTGTCTGGGTGCTAAGGCCCAAGTCAAGTCAAGTGGCCTTCCCCTCTGCTTGGTGAAATGATGCAATGATTCTCCGGTGTGGTACCTCTCTCCTCCGTCTGGGTGCAGGGGTCAAAGTAACTATATGGCGCTTTGTTCAGTGATGGCTGATAGAAAGCTAATGCTTGAGCCATCTGACAGGTGTGACTTGTCTGGGTGCTAAGGCCCAAGTCAAGTCAAGTGGCCTTCCCTCTGCTTGGTGAAATGATGCAATGATTCTCCGGTGTGGTACCTCTCTCCTCCGTCTGGGTGCAGGGGTCAAAGTAACTATATGGCGCTTTCTTCAGTGATGGCTGATAGAAAGCTAATGCTTGAGCCATCTGACATGTGTGACTTGTCTGGGTGCTAAGGCCCAAGTCAAGTCAAGTGGCCTTCCCCTCTGCTTGGTGAAAGGATGCAATGATTCTCCGGTGTGGTACCTCTCTCCTCCGTCTGGGTGCAGGGGTCAAAGTAACTATATGGCGCTTTGTTCAGTGATGGCTGATAGAAAGCTAATGCTTGAGCCATCTGACAGGTGTGACTTGTCTGGGTGCTAAGGCCCAAGTCAAGTCAAGTGGCCTTCCCTCTGCTTGGTGAAAGGATGCAATGATTCTCCGGTGTGGTACCTCTCTCCTCCGTCTGGGTGCAGGGGTCAAAGTAACTATATGGCGCTTTGTTCAGTGATGGCTGATAGAAAGCTAATGCTTGAGCCATCTGACAGGTGTGACTTGTCTGGGTGCTAAGGCCCAAGTCAAGTCAAGTGGCCTTCCCCTCTGCTTGGTGAAAGGATGCAATGATTCTCCGGTGTGGTACCTCTCTCCTCCGTCTGGGTGCAGGGGTCAAAGTAACTATATGGCGCTTTGTTCAGTGATGGCTGATAGAAAGCTAATGCTTGAGCCATCTGACAGGTGTGACTTGTCTGGGTGCTAAGGCCCAAGTCAAGTCAAGTGGCCTTCCCCTCTGCTTGGTGAAAGGATGCAATGATTCTCCGGTGTGGTACCTCTCTCCTCCGTCTGGGTGCAGGGGTCAAAGTAACTATATGGCGCTTTCTTCAGTGCTGGCTGATAGAAAGCTAATGCTTGAGCCATCTGACATGTGTGACTTGTCTGGGTGCTAAGGCCCAAGTCAAGTCAAGTGGCCTTCCCCTCTGCTTGGTGAAAGGATGCAATGATTCTCCGGTGTGGTACCTCTCTCCTCCGTCTGGGTGCAGGGGTCAAAGTAACTATATGGCGCTTTGTTCAGTGATGGCTGATAGAAAGCTAATGCTTGAGCCATCTGACAGGTGTGACTTGTCTGGGTGCTAAGGCCCAAGTCAAGTCAAGTGGCCTTCCCCTCTGCTTGGTGAAAGGATGCAATGATTCTCCGGTGTGGTACCTCTCTCCTCCGTCTGGGTGCAGGGGTCAAAGTAACTATATGGCGCTTTCTTCAGTGATGGCTGATAGAAAGCTAATGCTTGAGCCATCTGACATGTGTGACTTGTCTGGGTGCTAAGGCCCAAGTCAAGTCAAGTGGCCTTCCCCTCTGCTTGGTGAAAGGATGCAATGATTCTCCGGTGTGGTACCTCTCTCCTCCGTCTGGGTGCAGGGGTCAAAGTAACTATATGGCGCTTTCTTCAGTGATGGCTGATAGAAAGCTAATGCTTGAGCCATCTGACATGTGTGACTTGTCTGGGTGCTAAGGCCCAAGTCAAGTCAAGTGGCCTTCCCTCTGCTTGGTGAAAGGATGCAATGATTCTCCGGTGTGGTACCTCTCTCCTCCGTCTGGGTGCAGGGGTCAAAGTAACTATATGGCGCTTTGTTCAGTGATGGCTGATAGAAAGCTAATGCTTGAGCCATCTGACAGGTGTGACTTGTCTGGGTGCTAAGGCCCAAGTCAAGTCAAGTGGCCTTCCCTCTGCTTGGTGAAATGATGCAATGATTCTCCGGTGTGGTACCTCTCTCCTCCGTCTGGGTGCAGGGGTCAAAGTAACTATATGGCGCTTTCTTCAGTGATGGCTGATAGAAAGCTAATGCTTGAGCCATCTGACATGTGTGACTTGTCTGGGTGCTAAGGCCCAAGTCAAGTCAAGTGGCGTTCCCCTCTGCTTGGTGAAAGGATGCAATGATTCTCCGGTGTGGTACCTCTCTCCTCCGTCTGGGTGCAGGGGTCAAAGTAACTATATGGCGCTTTGTTCAGTGATGGCTGATAGAAAGCTAATGCTTGAGCCATCTGACAGGTGTGACTTGTCTGGGTGCTAAGGCCCAAGTCAAGTCAAGTGGCCTTCGCCTCTGCTTGGTGAAATGATGCAATGATTCTCCGGTGTGGTACCTCTCTCCTCCGTCTGGGTGCAGGGGTCAAAGTAACTATATGGCGCTTTCTTCAGTGATGGCTGATAGAAAGCTAATGCTTGAGCCATCTGACATGTGTGACTTGTCTGGGTGCTAAGGCCCAAGTCAAGTCAAGTGGCCTTCCCCTCTGCTTGGTGAAAGGATGCAATGATTCTCCGGTGTGGTACCTCTCTCCTCCGTCTGGGTGCAGGGGTCAAAGTAACTATATGGCGCTTTGTTCAGTGATGGCTGATAGAAAGCTAATGCTTGAGCCATCTGACAGGTGTGACTTGTCTGGGTGCTAAGGCCCAAGTCAAGTCAAGTGGCCTTCCCCTCTGCTTGGTGAAATGATGCAATGATTCTCCGGTGTGGTACCTCTCTCCTCCGTCTGGGTGCAGGGGTCAAAGTAACTATATGGCGCTTTCTTCAGTGATGGCTGATAGAAAGCTAATGCTTGAGCCATCTGACATGTGTGACTTGTCTGGGTGCTAAGGCCCAAGTCAAGTCAAGTGGCCTTCCCTCTGCTTGGTGAAAGGATGCAATGATTCTCCGGTGTGGTACCTCTCTCCTCCGTCTGGGTGCAGGGGTCAAAGTAACTATATGGCGCTTTCTTCAGTGATGGCTGATAGAAAGCTAATGCTTGAGCCATCTGACATGTGTGACTTGTCTGGGTGCTAAGGCCCAAGTCAAGTCAAGTGGCCTTCCCCTCTGCTTGGTGAAAGGATGCAATGATTCTCCGGTGTGGTACCTCTCTCCTCCGTCTGGGTGCAGGGGTCAAAGTAACTATATGGCGCTTTGTTCAGTGATGGCTGATAGAAAGCTAATGCTTGAGCCATCTGACAGGTGTGACTTGTCTGGGTGCTAAGGCCCAAGTCAAGTCAAGTGGCCTTCCCCTCTGCTTGGTGAAAGGATGCAATGATTCTCCGGTGTGGTACCTCTCTCCTCCGTCTGGGTGCAGGGGTCAAAGTAACTATATGGCGCTTTCTTCAGTGATGGCTGATAGAAAGCTAATGCTTGAGCCATCTGACATGTGTGACTTGTCTGGGTGCTAAGGCCCAAGTCAAGTCAAGTGGCCTTCCCCTCTGCTTGGTGAAATGATGCAATGATTCTCCGGTGTGGTACCTCTCTCCTCCGTCTGGGTGCAGGGGTCAAAGTAACTATATGGGGCTTTCTCCTGTGGTGTGTGACTTGAAGCCTGATTCTCTGCTATGGGACCTCACTCCAATCAATCTTGGTTAATTTTTATTTATTTTATGTTAACTCATTATTTCCCTATCTACATTTGTTTGCAGGGGGTTTACCTATATTTTGCTGCCTTTTGCAGCCCTCTAGCCCTTTCCGGGTGTCTTTTACAGCCTTTTTAGTGCCCAAAAGTTCGGGTCCCCATTGACTTCTATGGGGTTCGGGTTCGGGAAAAGGTTCGGTATGAGTTCGGATCCAGAACCCGGACATTTTTCCGATGTTCGGTCGAACATCTCGAACCCGAACTTCAAGGTGTTCGCTCATCTCTAGTCAACCCTTGCTTTGTTACTGTATGGATTAAAATATATATTTTCATGGCAATACCTAATATGTATACTTTTTCTTATTTATTTAAGTTTTACACAATAATAGCATTTTTTATACAAAAAAATAATGTTTTAGTGTCTCCATAGTCTGAGAGCCATAGCTTTTTTATTTTTTGACCGATTGTCTTAGTTAGGGTCTCATTTTTTGCGGGATGAGGTGACGGTTTGATTGGTACTATTTTGGGGGGCATATGCCTTTTTGATCGCTTGCTATTACACTTTTAGTGATGTAAGGTGACAAAAAATGGCTTATTTACACCATTTTTTTTTTTTTTTTTATGGCGTTCACCTGAGGGGTTCGGTCATGTGATATTTTTATAGAGGAGGTTTTTACGGACGCGGTGATACCTAATATGTGTAGTGTATTTTATTTTTTTAATTTTTATTCAGTGATATGTGTTTTTTTTATTTTTCCTTTTTTTCACTTTTTCACATTATTTTTTTGACCCAGACCCACTTGGTTCTTGTAGATCCAGTGGATCTGGGTCTATAAAATACAGTAAGTACACTATATAGTGTACTTACTGTATTTTTTACTTTACAAAGTCTGAATAAACCTGCCTATAGCAGGTCTATTCAGGCTTTCAGTACCATGGAGAGAGCAGGAGCTTCTGTAAGCGTCCTGTCTCCATGGTAACCATCACCCGCTGCCAGAACTGAGCAGCGGGTGATGGGGAGGGAGGGGAGCTCCCTCCCTCTGCGATCCCACCCTGTCAGGGGGCTGCAAAGGCACAGCAGCCCCCCGATGGGAGAGGGAGGGAGCTCCCTCCCTGTTAACCCCTTCCATACAGCGGTCCGTACGGACCGCGGTATGGAAGGGGTTAAACTGCTGACATCTGCAGCACAGATGTCAGCAGTTTATAGCAGGGGGTCAGCAATGTGCCGACCCCCTGCTATAGCCACTAGACACCAGGGACAGCATTAGAAAGGAGGCGGGCGGGGGATCGCAATTGCGATCCCGCCTGCCGCACCGCCCGCCTCCCGCACCTCCTCCCGCCACCGCAACCACCCCCCCTGCACCCCCGCAGCCAGAGTATGATTGGGGGCTGCAGGGGGGGTTAAAATTTAAACATTTGGGGGCATATATTCTCTGATCCCCGCGGTCACAGACCGCGGGGATCAGAGATCGCATTACCGCTGCAAACCGCAGGTCTGAATTGACCTGCGGTTTGCTGCGATCGCAAAAAAAAAAAAAAAAACGCGAAAATTTTCCGAAAATACACTTTTCTACAATGCAAGAAATATTTACTTAATATTCGCGCTTGATTTAATATTTCATGTATTATCTGTACTGAATATTCGCGAAATATCGCGAAATCGAATATGCCACCTGCTGCTCATCCCTAGTTACAATGACAAACTGCATTCAGGTCCAGAGACGATGAGGATGAAAAGCATGCAAATGAGCTTCCCTGAGACAGTTTGACAGCGTTTGTATACATTTTGCTATAAATAGATTATTGGCCTGCAGCGGTCCAGTGGCTAGATCTCAGACTGCATCATGAGGTGAAATATGCTGGATGAGGTCCTGTGTTGGGTATACATGTCCAGTTGTGAGGCCGGTTGGATGTACTGCCAAATTCTCTGAAACGCCTTTGGAGATGGCTTATGGTAGAGAAATGAACATTCATTGCACGGGCAACAGCTCTGGTAGACATTCCTGCAGTCAGCATGCCAATTGCACGCTCCCTCAAACGTTGCAACATCTGTGGCATTGTGCTGTGTGATCAAACTGCACATTTCAGAGTGGCCTTTTATTGTGGGCAGTCTAAGGCACACCTGTGCAATATTCATGCTGTCTAATCAGCACCTTGATATGCCACACCTGTGAGGTGGGATGGATTATCTCGGCAAAGGAGAAGTGCTCACTAAGGGTCCTTTCACACTAGCAAGCAGTGATCCGGCGCGGCACTTCCACGCCGGAAGTGGCCGGATCCAGCATTAACGCTAGTGAACTGGAAAGCCCGTAAAGACGGATCGGCCTTCAAGAGGCTTTCAGTGTTACTGCGGCAGCCGTGACGCTACTAACGCCCTGGTTGCTATAGTATTAGGTGGGGAGCGGGAGCGCACACGTTGATGTCCGTTGCTGGGTCCTGGTTTATTTCGAGTGACGCCACGAGCCAGCGCATCACGCGATCGATGATCTGCATGCGGATCATGCTTCGCACGCCTCCGACGCTACCCATTGAGCCTCGGAATCGCCGCTGGATACGAGCATGCCTCCCCGCCCCTCACATTTTCACTATGGCAACCAGGACTTTAGCGTCCTGGCTGCCATAGTAACTATTGAGAAAAAGCTAAACGTTGGATCCGGCGATGCGCCGAAACGACGTTGTTAAAGGCTGATCCGACTCACGCCTTCAATGTGGCATTAATTCCGATCCGCCCTTCAGGAAATGCCTCTATATTTTGTAAGGTTTGATAAAAAGCATGCCGCGCTTTTGTCACACAGAAAAACGTCTCTAGTACTGAACTGATATTATCCTGATGCATCCTGAATGGATTTCTTTCCATTCAGGATGTATCGCTGGATAATCCTGATCAGATTTCGCCCAGAGACCCGAGGACGGATCTCTAGGACGGAAAGCAAAAACGCTAGTGTGAAAGAGGCCTAACACAGATTTAGACAGATTTGTGAACAATATTTGAGAGTAATGGGTCTTTTGTGTATGTAGAAAATGTTTCAGATCTTTGAGTTCAGCTCATGCAAAATGGGAGCAAAACCGAAAGTGTTGCATTTATATTTTTGTTCAGTGTAGATATCTTAGTTTGCTTATTGATAGAATACAGCAAAATATGGCAGAGCTCATATCCCTCAGCACTCTCTAGCTTCTCTAGTAATCTCTAGGCTCTTGTGCATGATACAGCATCCCATGTCATGCTCTGACAGGACAATAGGACTCATGGGACAGGCTTAGAGGGCTTGCATCATGTACAGCTGTAAACAGGCTGGCTACACATTAGTGGTGATCCCAGATCTCTATGCTTGTTTCACACTCTATTTTCACAGAATGTGTGTAGCTGCCATTTTGGAAAACCTTATTTGTTACTGCCACAAAGTTTAGTATTAACCATTTCAGCCCCTAGTATAAAATATAATCCTCTTAATGACTAGCCACTTACAATTCTACACTATTTGACTCTCAATTGTTTATTTCTCTGTCAAGAACTTGATTACCCAACAACAAATTTAATTTCTTTTTCTTTCTCAATTAATACAGCTTTCATTTGGTGGCAATTCATTCTTCCTGACATTTTTACTTTTAATATTTACTTTTTGTGATGTACTTTAAAAAACGAAATTTTATCTGATTGTTCTGTTGTGAAATTTTTCAAATAATACTATATTGCGCTTAATCATTTAAATTTGCGTTCTGCAAATTTATTGTTTTACATGTCTTTGATTAAAAAAAAAATGCAATATATATTATTTAGGAGTGTTTGGGTCGGTAAAAGTTATAGGGTTTATAATCCATGGAAAATATGAGTTTCTGAGCAGCCTCGTCTTGTTTCCTGACAACGACATCACAATGCTCCAGACAGCAGAAACGCCTCTGGCACAATTGTGGAAACCCCATTTCTGTGAAAGTAGACAGCCTCTGCAAGCGCGGTATTCACTGAGGGTACAGTGAGTAGTTTTGAATTTTTTCTATTTTTGTCAAAGAATAAAATTGAATTTTGTTCACTAAATTTCACTGTTCCGCAAACTTGTATGAGACAAAAATATATAAAAAATTCATATGAACTCATTTATGCCCCTTCAGCGAATACTTTAGGTGTCTTACTTTCAAAATGGGGTCACTTGTGAGTTTTTCTCTACTGCCCTAATGAGTGGTCACTGCAATCATTACACCGATGGCCAGAACTAGGAGTTTTTGGCGATTCTCCTTATGCATTGACCATACTGGGTAATGATAATTTTTTTCCGTCTGCCGCTGGCTTGAAAGAAAAAAATTAAAGCAGATTTTTACACTCACATTGGATCAATGTTTGAAAAAATCTCTAAAAATGTTAAAAAAGGCAAGGGTGTTAAAGCTGCAATCTGCTTAAGGGGAACCCTTAGGCCTCATTCATTGGCTCGCGTTAATTCTGTTCCGCAAAAATTTTAAGTGCAATAGAATTCGTGGATACTTTCACCTATGGGGACAGATTTCGTCCCATTCAGATCCGGAATTGCGGATTCAAAGTATAGAACATGTTCTATTCTTGTCCGCAATTGCGGACAAGAATAGGCATTTTCTATTATAGTGCTGGCCATGTGCAGATCTGCATTTAATGCGGAAAGCACATTGCCGTGTCCGTGAGCTTTATTTAATCTGGCGGATCTGTGGATCCGCAAAACAAATATACGAATATCTGAATGAGCTTAATAGGGGGTGATCAGTGACAGGGGGTGATCAGTACAGGGGTGATCAGTGACAGGGGAAAGTGATCTGTCACAGGAGGGTGACTAGTACAGGGGGGGTGATCAATGACAGGGGGGTGACAGGGGAGATCAGTGACAGGAGGGTGGATCAGTGACAGGAGGACAAAGTGACAGGGGGTGATCAGTGACAGGAGGGGTGATCAGTGAGCAGGGGGTGATCAGTGACAGGGGGTGTGATCAGTGACAGGAGGGTGACAGGGGGCAGGATCAGTGACAGGGGGTGACTGTGTGACAGGGGAGGGTGATCAGTGACAGGGGAGGGTGATCAGTGACAGGAGGTGATCAGTGACAGGGTGGGTGATCAGTGACAGGGGAGGGTGACAGGGGGTGATCAGTGACAGGGTGGGTGACAGTGGGTGATTAGGTGGTGATTACAGGGAGTGGGTGATCATGACAGGGTGGGCACAGGAGGGTGAAGGGTGATCAGTGACAGGGTGGGTGACAGGGGGTGATCAGTGACAGGGGAGGGTGACAGGAGGTGATCAGTGACAGGGGAGGGTGACAGGGGGTGATCAGTGACAGGGGAGGGTGACAGGGGGTGATCAGTGACAGGGGAGGGTGACAGGGGGTGATCAGTGACAGGGGAGGGTGATCAGTGACAGGGGAGGGTGATCAGTGACAGGGTGGGTGACAGGAGGGTGATCAGTGACAGGGTGGGTGACAGGGGGTGATCAGTGACAGGGGAGGGTGACAGGAGGTGATCAGTGACAGGGGGTGATCAGTGACAGGGGAGGGTGATTGCGACAGGGAGGCGTGACGGGGAGGTGATCAGTGAGCCAGGGAGGGTGACAGGGGGGTGACTCAGTGACAGGGGGGGTGACAGGGAGGTGATCAGTGACAGGGGGTGACAGGAGGTGACTAGTGATAGGGGTGATCAGTGACAGAGGAGGGCGACAGGGGTGATCACTGGTGACAGGGGGGGATTGTGTGACAGAGGAGGGCGACAGGGGGTGATCAGGTGACAGGAGGGGTGACTAGTGACAGGAGGTGATCAGCACAAGGTGGTGACAGGGGGTGATTAGTGACGGGGGGTGACAGGGGGTGATCAGCATTATGTAGAGGGTGAGCAGGGGTGATCAGTGACAGGGGAGGGTGATCAGTGACAGGGGAGGGTGATCAGTGACAGGGGGGTGACAGGAGGTGATCAGTGACAGGGGAGGGCGACAGGGGGTGATCAGTGACAGGGGAGGGCGACAGGGGGTGATCAGTGACAGGGGAGGGTGACAGGGGGTGATCAGTGACAGAGGAGGGCGACAGGGGGTGATCAGTGACAGGGGAGGGTGATCAGTGACAGGAGGTGATCGGGGGGGTGACATGGGAGATTAGGGGTTAATCAGTGAAAGGGGGGGTGGGGGGGCTTGTGTGGTGATCGGTGCGCACTTATACATTTTTCCTCTGGTGGTCCCAAGTAAAGGGACCACCAGAGGAGCGGGCAGCAAGCAGATCAGACGCTGTTCACAGAACAGCGTCTGATCTGCGATTTTTTCGGCGATATACAGCCTGCCAGCGCGCGATCAGCGCTGGCAGGCTGTACTCCACTTACCCGTGAACCCGGCGATGACGCGCTCTGCGCATGCGCGGGTTCACCGGGGCGTAATCTCGCGATGAGCGAGATGACGCCAAATGGCGTGATAACAGAGCTAAAGGACCGCCGTTTTGACGCCATCTGGCGTTAGGCGGTCCAGGAGCGGTTAAAGAACAGTTAAGAAAAAAAAATGCAAAAATTGGAAAATAATTTTATTATTCAATATTAGTAAATTTAATAATAACTTTGTACTTTCAATATTACAATATTCGCTGAAAATATTAAATCAGAATATGGCACCTGCATATGCTTCCACTGGGTTAAGCACCACCCTGTCTTCCACCAAGTCCAGTCTCAGTAGCCAACAGTCTGGTCAACAACACAATCCTCACCCTGATCATCCTTCCTCCCACCATGTAGAGTCTGGCCAAACAAGCGATCCGGTACTTGGATGTTCCGAGGAGCTATTTTCACCCCCATCACTTAATTTGGCCCTCTCCCCAAGCACTCTTGAAGAGGGACATGAGATCTTGTGCCCTGATTCTCAACCTCTAGAGCCTTCACACTCACAAGATGATGTGTTTAAGGAGGTGGATGATGACGAGACACAGTTGCCATCAAGTCAACCACAATTACTGTCTGCAGAGGTTGATGAAGAGGATGATATACCGTTGTCAATCACTGAAGTTGTGTTGGGGTCAGCAAATGAGGAGGATGATCGCAGTGGGGAAGTTGAAGAGGACTTGGTGGACGATGAGGTCACTGACCCAACATGGGAATGCGGAAACGCGAGCGAGGACAGCAGTCCCGAGGGGGAGCGATCTGCAGCACCGCAACAGGCTGGAAGAGGCAGTGGGGTGGCAACAGGGAGAAGGCGGGCCACACCAAACAGGCCCGCAAGTGTTCCACGGAGCACCCCCTTGCGGAAATCTCCCTTGCCAAGGGGTAGGTGTTCCACAGTCTGGCGCTTTTTTGAGGAAAGTGCAGACGACAAAAGAATAGTAGTTTGCAACCTGTGCCATACCAAAATGAGCCGAGGTGTGAACACTAGCAACCTCACCACCACCAGCATGATCCGCCACATGGCATCCAAGCACCCTAATAAGTGGGAGGAACGCCTGGGTCCACAATCTGTGTCTGCGGGTCACACCACTGCCTCCTCTTCCCCTATGTTGGGTGACGACCAATCGCCTGTCGAAGGCGCAGGCCCGGATGCCTCCCGCGCTGCACCTGTACCGTCGCAAGCACCATCAGCGACCACATCCACTTCCCTGTCCCAGCGCAGCGTCCAAATGTCTTTACCCCAGGCATTTGAACGCAAGCGCAAATACCCAGCCACCCACCCACAGGCCATAGCACTAACCGCCCAACTTTCTAAGTTACTGGCGGTTGAAATGTTGCCATTTAGGCTTGTGGACACTGAGGCCTTTCGCGGCCTGATGTCGGCAGCCGTCCCTCGGTACTCAGTCCCCAGCCGCCACTATTTTTCCCGGTGTGCCATCCCCGCCTTACACCAGCATGTGTCTGCTAACATCACCCGTGCCCTGACCAACGCAGTTACTGCTAAGGTCCACCTAACGACTGACACATGGACAAGTGCTTGTGGCCAGGGATGCTACATTTCCCTGACGGCACACTGGGTGAACGTAGTGGAGGCTGGGAGCAACTTGTACCCTGGGATGGCACAGGTGCTACCGACGCCAAGGATTGCGGGCCCTACTTCCATCAGGGTTACCGCCAGCACCTATGTAAGTGGCTCCTCCTCTTCCACCTCCGAATTCTCCGCGTGCAGCACCAGTCAGCCATCAGCTGGTAGCTGGAAGCAGTGTAGCACTGCTGTGGGGATGCGTCAACAGGCCGTGCTGAAGATGATATGCTTAGGGGATAAACAGCACACCGCCGCAGAGCTGTGGCAGGGGATAAGAGACCAGACTGAGCTGTGGCTCTCGCCACTCAACCTACAACCAGGCATGGTTGTGTCTGATAATGGCCGTAACTTGGTGGCGGCTTTGGAGCTCGGCAAGCTCACACACATCCCATGCCTAGCCCACGTCTTTAACTTAGTGGTTCAGCGGTTTCTCAAAACCTACCCCAATTTGCCTGAGCTACTGGTGAAGGTGCGCCATGTGTGTGCACATTTCCGCAAGTCATCAACAGCTTCAGCCGGTCTGTCAACGCTGCAGCAGTGTTTGAAATTGCCAGCTCACCGGCTGTTGTGCGACGTGAGCATGCGCTGGAACTCCACGTTCCACATGTTGGCCAGGCTTTGTGAGCAGCAGAGGGCAGTAGTGGAATACCAGCTGCAACATGGTCGTCACCTTTCCAGTCAGCTTCCGCTCTTCACAAGCGAGGAGTGGGCATGGATGTCTGACCTCTGTGAGGTTTTAAGAAACTTTGAGGAATCAACACAGATGGTGAGCAGCGATAACGCTATTGTCAGTGTAACCATCCCACTTCTGTGTCTACTCAAACGCTCGCTGCTCACAATTAAGGCCAACGCTGTTCGTGGGGAAGAGTTGGAAATGGGGGAAGAAGACATGACCCTGGGTGATAGCCAGAACACCCTCAGTTTGTCTTCTCAGCGCGTATTGGAGGAGGAGGAGCAGGGGACGGTTGCCTCCGCTACACAGGGTGGAACTTTAATTCCATCTGTTCAGCGTGGGTGGACAGAAGAGGAGGATGAGGAAATGGACAGTCATCCTCCTGATGACGACAGCGAAGTCTTGCCCACTGGTACTCTGGCACACATGGCTGACTTCATGTTAGGCTGCCTTTCCCGTGACCCCCGTGTTATACGCATTTTAGATAACAGGGATTACTGGGTGTTCACCCTTCTGGACCCCCGCTACAAAGAGAACTTCTCATCTCTCATTCCTCTGGTGGAGAGGACGAGCAAAATGGTGCAATACCAGAAGTTCCTTGTTGAAAAATTGCTCCAAAAATTTCCATCTGACAACGCTGGCAGCAGAGTCCATAGTTCCTTGGGCAACCGAGGAGGGGAGACAAGGGGAACACACAGCAGTTCCAACAGAGGCAGGGCAACACTCTCCAAAGCCTGGGACAGTTTCATGACACCCCGCCAGCACCCTCACCCTGATGCGCGGCCTACTGTCACAAGGAGGGAAAAATTTTGGAAGATGGTGAAGGAGTACATAGCAGACCGTGTCAGCGTCCTCAATGATCCCTCAGTGCCTTACAACTACTGGGTGTCCAAGCTGGACACATGGCGCCGCTGCAATTATACTTTAACCCCTGTATAACGTTTCCTCATCCTAAATACCTATGACATTCCCTGTAATTTTTTTGTACTCATTCCAATGACAGGCTCTCTTAAGAGTCCTGTATTGTTATTTATACTACTAGAGTTGAACAGTTCTAGAAGTTCTGGTCCAGGATTTTGGGGTGTCCGTGAGTAATGATCAACTGAACTTTTAAAGTCCGTGGTTCCAGTTCGAGTTCGTCATTTTATGGCTTTGAATTGCTGCAGAGCAGCCAATCAACTGCCTCATACTCCTTTGAAAGAGGCGTCACAGCCCTGCCTACAAGCAGGGCTGTGATTGTCAAGGCAGCATGTGACCCAGCCGCCATAGCGAGAGTCACGTCGCAGCGCGCACTCTGCTCTGAATCAGCATAGGGATAGATGCAGCTGCTCGATAGCGAGATAGCAGGGAAAACTGATTATTGACTTCAACTGAAGTGTTTTATCTACAGCTGTGACTCGTTCACCCACTGCTCCAGGCTTGCTCACAATTTTTTTTGCTGGGCAGACCTTTTTTTCCTGGCACTTTGTGTCTGGTGATCGGCGGCGGCCATTTTGGGACTTGTGGTGCGCCAGCACATGCAGCCACAAAGTCCATTAACCACTTCAGCCCCCCTAGCTTAAACACCCTTAATGACCAGGCCACTTTACAGAATTCAAGACTACGCTTGACTTTCATCATTATTGCTCGGTCATGCAACTTACCACCCAAATGAATTTTGCCTCCTTTTCTTCTCACAAATACAGCTTTCATTTGGTGGTATTTCATTCTTGCTGACATTTTTACTTTTTTTGATATTTTACTTTTTTTGACGAAATTTTTGCAAAAAAACATTTTTCGCTTTCTGTTGTAAAATTTTTCAAATAACACTACATTTCTATATAAATTTTTCTCTAAATTTATTGTTCTACATGTCTTTGATAAAAAAAAATGCAATAAGTGTATATTTATTGGTTTGGGTAAAAGTTATAGCGTTTACAAACTATGGTGCAAAAAAGTGAATTTCCGCATTTTGAAGCAGCTCTGACTTTCGGAGCACCTGTCATGTTTCCTGAGGTACTACAATGCCCAGACAGTAGAAACACTCTCTGATAAATTACTCTCTATTTTAGAAAGAAGACACCCCAAAGTATTCGCGGAGGGGCATGGTGAGTTCATGTAAGTTTCTGGTTTTGGGCACAAGTTATAACATAAATGGAATTTTTTTTTTTTTTACAAAGTCTCATATTCCACTAACTTGGGCAAAAAAATTACATTTTCTTATGAATCTACCATACCCCTCTATGATACCTTAGGGTGTCTACTTTCCTAAAATGTAAACATTTGTGTGTAGTATTTTACTGCTCCTGGCATTTTAGGGCTCTCTAAACGTGAGAGAAGCAATTTGGAATCCAAAATGCGAAATGTCCTGTGAAATCTCTAAAAGGCGCTCATTGATTTGCAGTTCTTTGCAAGATTTTTTGGCTGTAAAGGTAGCACACATAGGTGTATCGCCAAGACTATGCTTAGGCGTAGGAGCTAAGATGTTTTAGGGGTGTATTTTTACATATATTCATATTGGAGTGTAGAAATATCTCTGTAAATGAGAACTTTTTCCATTTTTTTTCAAAGTTGTCCATTTATAGAGATATTTTTCTCACCCAGCATAGGTATATGTAAAAATACACCCCAAAATATATTGCCTACTACTTCCTGAGCTGGTGATACCCCATGTGTGCTACTTTGCAAGCCAAGATGCCAAAGGGCCCTACTTCCAATGAGTACCTTTAGACTGCCAGAGGGCATTTTTACTTTGCAACTGCTTCTTCTCACGCTTCCTCATAGGGTTCAAAGTGCCAGGGCAAAGTAAAAATACTGGCCACCCATAGCAGACCCCATTTCAGAAAGTAGACACCCTTGGTTACATTCACTGAGGCAAGGGTGAGTTCATAGAAGATTTTTTTTTGCCATGGGTTAGCGGAATTAGTTTTTTGTTTTTTCTCACAGTCTCCCTTTCCCGCGCCAACTTGGTGACAAAAAGTTTAATCTTTCTATGGACTCCAATATGCCCCTCTGGAAGCTAATACCTTGGGGTGTCTTCTTTCCTGAAATGGGGTCCACTTGTGAGGTTTTTTCCACTGCTCCTGGTGATTTGAGGGTCACCGCAACCATTACACGTATAAGGGCCAGCACTTTGACTTTCTGGAGCACCTGTTTCTGTTTCTGACGTACTACAATGCCCAGACTGTAGAAACACTGATAAGTGACTTACATTATTGAGAAAGCAGAGCATTCTAAAAAAAGGTATTCACTGAGGGGCATAGTGAGTTCATGGAATTTTTTATTTTTTGTCACAAGTTAGCGGAAATGGAATTTTTTTTTCAAAAAATTTCATTTTCCGCTAACTTGTGACAAAAAATAAAAACTTCCATGAACTCACTATGCCCCTCAGCGAATACCTTGGGGTGTCTACTTTCTAAAATGGGGTCACTTGTGAGGTTTTTCTACTGCCCTGGCATTTGAGGGTCACCGCAATCATTACACGTATGGCCAGCATTAGGAGTTTTTGCTATTCTCCTTATATTGAGCATACGGGTAAGGGTGCTTTCACACTAGCGTTTTTACTTTCCGTCCTAGAGATCCGTCCTCGGGTCTCTAGGACGGAAAGATACTGATCAGGATTATCCCAATGCATCCTGAATGGAGAGCAATCCGTTCAGGATGCATCAGGATGTCTTCAGTTCAGTACTGAGACGTTTTCTGGCCGCAGCAAAAAGCGCAGCATGCTGCTCCTGAAGGACGGATCCGGAATTAATGCCCATTGAAAGGCATTAGTCCGGATCCGGCCTTAAGCTAAACGTCGTTTCCGCGCATCGCCGGATCCGACGTTTAGCTTTTTCTTAATGGTTACTATGGCAGCCAGGACGCTAAAGCCCTGGTTGCCATAGTAAAGTGTAGGGGGAGCGGGGAGGGCATACTCGCATGTCCGCGCGGGTCCCGGGGGCGCTCCTGAGTGACGTCAGGGCGTGCAGAGAACGCGATCACGTGATCACATGCGATCACGTGATCGCATGTCCTGCGCGCCCTGACGTCACTCAGGTGCGACCCGGGACCCGCGCGGACATGCGAGTATGCCGCTCCCCCGCTCCCCACTCTTACTATGGCAACCAGGACGTTAGTAGCGTCCTGGCTGCCATAGTAACACTGAAAGCCTTTCAGTTCACTGGCGTTGTGCTGGATCCGGCGTGCACTTCCGGCGACGGAAGTGCACGCCGGATTCACACAACGCTAGTGTGAAAGCACCCTTATGAGAATTTTTTTTCCGTTCGGCCGCTGGGCTGAAAGAAAAAAATTAAAAGCGCAGATTTTTTCATTCACATTGATCAATGTGGATGAAAAAATCTCTAAAAAATGTGCAAAGAAAAAAAAAAAAGGAAAGCTGTAAAGCTGCGATCGCTAAGGGACCCTTAGGCCTCATTCACACGTCCGCAATTCTGTTCCGCAAAATTTTGCGGAACGGAATTGTGGATACATTCAATTCTATGGGGACAGACTTTGTCCTGCTCGGATCCGGAATTGCGGACAAGAAAAGGCATTTTCTATATAGTTCTGGCAATGTGCGGATCCGCAAAATGCGGAAAGCACATTGCCGGTGTCCGTGGTTTTATGGTTTACCCGAATCCTGAAGTGGATCCAAGAAACACATATGATGCATCTAAATGATCCTTATAGGGGGTGATCAGTGACAGGGGGTGATAGGGGGTGATCAGTGACAGGAGGCATAGGGGGTGATTAGTGATGGAGAGGGGGATCAGTGACAGGGGGTACAGGAGGTGACTAAATAGACGGGGTGACAGAGGAGATCAGGTGACAGAGGGAGCAGGAGGTGACTAGTGACAGGGACTAGTGACAGGGGGTGACAGGAGGCAGATTTCAGTGACAGGGGGTGAGTAGGAGATGACTAGTGACAGGAGGGTGGAGACAGGGTGGATTTAGTGACAGGGAGGGTGACAGGAGGTGATCAGGTGACAGGAGGATCAGTGACAGGGGGTGACTGCAGGGGAGGGATGGGTAGTGATCAGTGACAGGGTGATCTAGGTGACAGGAGGGTGGAGGGTGACTAGACAGGGGGGGACAGGGGGTGATCAGTGACAGACAGGAGGTGACTGTGCAGATGGGGGGACAGGAGGTGGACAGGTGAGCAGGTGACAGGGGTGACAGGAGGATTAGTGACAGGGTGAGGAGGATCAGTGAGCAGGGAGGGTGACAGGAGGTGACTAGTGACAGGGGGTGACTGAAAGACAGGGGGAGACAGGAGGTGACTAGTGACAGGGGGTGACAGGAGATGATCAGTGACAGGAGGGTGACGGGGGGTGACTAGTGACAGGAGGTGACAGGAGGATTGATCAGTGACAGGAGGATTAGTGACAGGGGGTGATCAGTGACAGGAGGGTTACAGGGGTGACTGTGCAGACAGGTGATCAGTGACAGGGAGGGTGACAGGAGGTGACTGAAGACAGGGGGTGGTGATAGGGGGTGATCAGTGACAGGGGGAGGACTATGTGACAGTGATAGGGTGATCAGTGACAGGGTGGAGACAGGAGGTGACTGTGTGACAGGAGGGACAGGGGGTGACTGTGACAGGGGGTGACTCAGTGACGGGGGGAGCAGGGGGTGACTGAGTGACAGGGTGGACAGGGGGGTGACCAGTGACAGGGGGACAGGAGGATTTCAGTGACGGGGGGACAGGGTGACTCAGTGAGCAGGGTGGCAGGGGGTGACTCAGTGACAGGGGGTGACAGGAGGTGATCAGTGACAGGGGGTGACAGGAGGTGACCAGGACAGGGGGTGGATCAGTGACAGGGGGTATATGGAGGTGACTAGTGATAGGAGCAGGGGTGATCAGTGACAGGGGGAGGAGCAGGAGGTGATCAGTGACAGGGGGGATGACAGGAGGTGATCAGTGACGGGGGGGTGACAGGAGGTGACTAGTGACAGGAGGGTGCAGGGGGGTGACTGAAAGACAGGGAGAGTGACAGGGGATGACTCGGTGACAGGGGGTGGAGCATGAGGTGACTAGGAGGCACCGAAGTGACAGGGAGAGGTGACAGGCAGGTGACTAGTGACAGGGGGTGACTGGTGACAGGGGGTGCATTCAGGGGGAGCAGGGGGTGACTCAGTGACGGGGCAGGGAGGTGATCAGTGGGACAGGGGGTGACAGGAGTGATCAGTGACAGGGGGTGACAGGGGGATCAGTGACACAGGGAGGGCAGGTGATCAGTGACGGGGGGGGTGACAGGAGGATTGTGTGAGAGGGGGTGAGCAGGAGGTGATCATGACGGGGGCATCAGTGACAGATGGGGTGACAGAGGGTGATCAGTGAGCAGGGGGTGACAGGAGGGGGGATCAGTGACAGGGGGGAGAGAGGATCAGTGACGGGGGGTGACAGGAGGTGATCAGTGACAGGGGAGGGTGACAGGGAGTGATCAGTGACGGGCGGGGGGTGATCAGTGACAGGGGGGTGACAGGGGGTGATCAGGGGGGGTGACATGGGTGATCAGGGGTTAATCAGTGATGGGGGGGTTGTGTGGTGATTGGTGCACATACTTTTTTTTTCCTCTGGTGGTCCCAAGCAAAAGGGACCACCAGAGGAGGAGGCAGCAGCCATATCAGACGCTGTTCATAGAACAGCGTCTGATATGCGATATTTTTTTAAAATCTACAGCCTGCCAGCGACCGATCATCGCTGGCAAGTCGCGAGAAGCAGATCAGCGATATGTCGTGAAGGAAAAATGACTACACCCTCTTACCCTTGAATCTACGTTAAGCGTCTTGAAGTGATTCAATTGCTACATAGTTAATTATTTGTCTTGAAAATTTATATTTTACTGTGCAATCCTTCTACAAGATCATTAACCACTCTGCGACCGCCTAACGCACGATTGCGTTCCGGCGGCGGTCGCTTTATTCCTCAGTCACGCATATAGGCGTGATCTCGTTCTCGCGAGATCACGCCGCGGGCCGCCCGCGCATGCGCACTGCGCGGCGCCGGAGGACAGGTAAGAAGTTTATCTGCAGCCTGCCAGCGATGATCGGTCGCTGGCAGGCTGTAGATTTTAAAAAAATATCGCATATCAGGCGCTGATCTATGATCGGCGTCTGATATGTCTGTTGCCTCCTCCTCTGGTGGTCCCTTTTGCTTGGGACCACCAGAGGAAAAAAAAAAAAACTGTCACCAATCACCAAACAGCCCCCCGCCGCCCCCCCACCCCCAACCCCCCATCACTGATTAACCCCTGATCACCCATGTCACCCCCCCTGATCACCCCCTGTCATCCCCCTGTCACTGATCACCCCCCCTGTCACTGATCACCTCCTGTCACCCTCCCCTGTCACTGATCACCTCCTGTCACCCTCCCCTGTCACTGATCACCTCCTGTCACCCTCCCCTGTCACTGATCACCTCCTGTCACCCTCCCCTGTCACTGATCACCCCCTGTCACCCTCCCCTGTCACTGATCACCTCCTGTCACCCTCCCCTGTCACTGATCACCTCCTGTCACCCTCCCCTGTCACTGATCACCCCCTGTCACCCTCCCCTGTCACTGATCACCTCCTGTCACTGATCACCTCCTGTCACCCTCCCCTGTCACTGATCACCCCCGTCACTGATAATCCCTGTCACCCTCCCCTGTCACTGATCACCTCCTGTCACCCTCCCCTGTCACTCGATCACTCTGTCACTGGTCACCTTCCCCTGTCACCCTCCCCTGTCACTGGTCACCCTCCCCTGTCACTGGTCACCCTCCCCTGTCACTGGTCACCCTCCCCTGTCACTGGTCACCCTCCCCTGTCACTGGTCACCCTCCCCTGTCACTGGTCACCCCCAGCAACACCCTGTCACCCCCCACTTGATCACCCCCTGATCACCCCCCCTGTCACTGGATCACCCCCTGGTCACTGATCATCACCCTGTCACTGATCACCTCCTGTCAAATCCGATCACCCCCTGTCACTGGATCACCCCCTGTCACTGATCACTCCCCTGTCACTGGATCACCTCCTGTCACCCTCCCCTGTCACTGATCACCCCCCTGTCACTGATCACCCCCCTGTCACTGATCACCTCCTGCTAAATCCCTGGTCACTGATCACCCCCTGTCACTGATCACCTCCCCTGTCACTGATCACCCCCTGTCACTGATCCCCCCTGTCACTGATCACCCCCTGTCACCCCCTGTCACTTCGATCACCCCCTGTCACCCCCCTGTCACTGATCAACCCTAATCTCCCACCCCTGTCACTGATCACCTCTCCTGTCACCCTCCCCTGTCACTGATCACCCTCCCCTGTCACTGATCACCTCCTGTCACCCTCCCCTGTCACTGATCACCCTCCCCTGTCACTGATCACCCTCCCCTGTCACTGATCACCCCCTGTCACTGATCACCTCCTGTCACCCTCCCCTGTCACTGATCACCTCCTGTCACCCTCCCCTGTCACTGATCACACACCCGCTGTCACTGATCTCCCCCTGTCACTGATCACCCCCCTGTCACCCTCCCCTGTCACTGATCAACCACACTCCCCTGTCACTGATCACCTCCTGGTCACCCTCCCCCTGTCACTTCGATCACCCCCTGTCACCTCCTCCCCTGTCACTGATCACCCATGTCACCCTCCCCTGTCACTGATCCTCCCCTGTCACTGATCCTCCCCTGTCACTGATCCTCCCCTGTCACTGATCCTCCCCTGTCACTGATCACCCCCTGTCACTGATCACCCCCTGTCACTGATCACCCCCTGTCACTGATCACCCCCTGTCACCCTCCCCTGTCACCCTCCCCTGTCACTGATCACCCTCTCCCTGCCACTTCGATCACCTCCCTTGTCTGACCCTCCCCCTGTCTACTGATCACCCCCCTGTCACCCTCACTCCCTGTCACTGATCACCCCTGTCACCCCCTGTCACTGATCACCCCCTGTCACCCCCTGATCACCCCCCCTGTCACTGATCACCTCCTGTCACTGATCACCCTCCCCTGTCACTGATCACCCCCCCTGTCACTGATCACCCTCCCCTGTCACTGATCACCTCCTGTCACTGATCACCTCCCCTGTCACTGATCACCCTCCCCTGTCACTGATCACCCCCCCTGTCACTGATCACCCTCCCCTGTCACCCTCCCCTGTCACTGATCACCCCCTGTCACCCCCTCCCCGTAACTGATCAGCCCGCCGCTACACTGATCACCTCCTGTCACCCCAGTCACTGATCACCTCCTGTCACCCTCCCTGTCACTGATCACCCCTCTCTATATAAGGCTAATTCAGATAAAATCCGTGCTGTGTTTTGCGGATCCGCAGGATCCGCAAAACACGGACACCAGCCATGTGCTTTTCCCATTTTGTGGATCCGCACATTGCCAGAACTATATAGAAAATGCCTTTTCTTGTCCGCAATTGCAGACAAGAATAGGACATGTTGTATAACTTCTTTTACGGGATCCACAATTCCAAATCCGAGTGGGACAAAGTCTGTCCCCATAGAATTGAATGTATCCACAATTCTGTTCTGCAAAAATTTTATGGCGGAACAGGATTGCGTAGACGCATTTGAATGAGGCCTAAGGGTCCCTAGCTTATCGCCAAGCTTACAGCTTCTCCCCTCTTTTTTTTTCACAATATTTTAGAGATTTTTTCATCCATATTGATCAATGTGAATGAAAAAATCTGCGCTTTTAATTTTTTTCTTTCAGCCCAGCGGCCGAACGGAAAAAAAATTCTCATTACCCGTATGGTCAATATAAGGAGAATCGCAAAAACTCCTAATTCTGGCCATACGTGTAATGATTAAGGTGACCCTCAAACGCCAGGGCAGTGGAAACACCCCATAAGTGACCCCATTTCGGAAAGTAGACACCCCAAGGTATTCGCTGAGGGGCATAGTGAGTTCATGGAATTTTTTTTATATTTTTTTTTTTATACAAGTTAGAGGAAAATGACATTTTTTGGAAAAAAATTCCATTTCCACTAAGTTTTGACAAAAAATAGAAACATTCCATATATTCACTATGCCCTCAGTGAATACCTTAGGGTGTCTACTTTCCGAAATGGGGTGTCATTTATGGGGTGTTTCTACAGTCTGGGCATTGTAGTACGTCAGGAATCCGGACAGGTGCTCAGAAAGTCAAAATGCTGGCCATACGTGTAATGGTTGCGGTGACCCTCAAATGCCAGGGCAGTGGAAACACCCCATAAGTGACCCCATTTTAGAAAGTAGACACCCCAAGGTATTCGCTGAGGGGCATAGTGAGTTCATGGAATTTTTTTTTTTAATTTTTTTTTATACAAGTTAGAGGAAAATGAAATTTTTTGGAAAAAAAATTCCATTTCCACTAAGTTTTGACAAAAAATAGAACCATTCCATATACTCACTATGCCCTCAGTGAATACCTTAGGGTGTCTACTTTCCGAAATGGGGTCACTTATGGGGTGTTTCTACAGTCTGGGCATTGTAGTACGTCAGGAAACAGAACAGGTGCTCAGAAAGAAAGTGCTAGTCACTATTGGTGGGTAATTTTGGTTGGTGCAGTGACCTCTAAAATGCCAGGGCAGGTGGAAAAACCTCACAAGTGACCCCATTTCGAAAGAAGACACCCAAGGTATTCGCCATGAGGGGCATATTGAGTCCATGAAAGATTGAACTTTTTGTCACAAGTTAGCGGAAAGGAGACTGTGAGAAAACAAAAACTAATTCCGCTTAACTTGTGGCAAAAAAAAAAATCTTCTATGAACTCACCATGCCCTCACAGGTCATACCCTTGGGTGTTCTCTTTCTGAAATGGGGTCGACATATGGGGTATTTTTTACTGCCCTGGCATTTTAAGGGCCCTGAAGCTTGAGAAGACAAAGGCGAAAATGTTCTCCTCAAAGGTACTCATTGGGATTAGGGACCCTTTGTTATTTGGTTGCAAAGTGGCACACATGGAGTATCATCACACTCAGGAGAAGTAGGGGCTATATAAGTGGAGCCATTTTACATAGGCTTCATATGGTGAGAAAAACATCTTCTGTAAATGGACAACTTTGAAAAAAAATGGTAAGTTCTCATTTACAGAGATATATTTTTCACACCCAGTAGTGGATATATGTAAAAATACACCCTGAAAAACACTTAGCCCCTACTTCTCCTGAGTACGGCGACACCCCCATGTGTGCCACTTTTTGCAGCCAAAATGCTAGCAAAGGGCCCTGCAAATCCAATGAGCACCTTCCATAGGATTTCTTATAGGACATTTTTGACAAGATTTGGATTCCAAACTGCTTCTCACGTTTAGGGGCCCCTAAAATGCCAGGGCAGTAAAAATACCACACAAGTGACCCCATTTTAGAAAGAAGACACCCTAAGGTATCCTGTGAGGGGTATGGTGAGTTCATGAAAAATGTAATTTTTTTCCACTAGTTAGTGGAATATGAGACTTTAAAAAACAAACAAACAAACAAACAAAAAAAAAACATTAACGCTAACTTGTGCAAAAACATAAAAAATTCTATGAACTCACTATGCCCATCAGCGAATACCTTGGGGTGTCTACTTTCCGAAATGGGGTCACTTGTGTGGTATTTTTACTGCCCGAGATGAAATTTAGGGGCCCCTAAACATCAGAAGTAGCTGGGATCCAAATGCGTAAATTTCCTGTGAAATTCTAAAGCGTGCTCACAAGAAGTAGGTTCTCGTTATTTTGGCTGCAAAAAAGTGGCACACATGGGGTATCGTTTGACTCAGGAGTAGTAGGGCTAGCAGCTTTGGGGGTGTAAGAGCTTACATATACCTACGTTGGGTGAGAGAAATATCTCTGTAAATGGACAACTTTGTGAAAAATGGAAAAAAGTTGTCATTTACAGACATATTTTTCACACTCCAGTAAGGGTATATGTAAAAATACACCCTAAAACACACTCAGCCCTACTTCTCCTGGAGTACGACGACACCTCCCATGTGTGCCACTTTTTTGCAGCCAAGATGCGAAAGGGGCCCCAAATCCAATGAGCACCTTTAGGATTTCACAGGAAATTTTTACGCATTTGGATTCCAAACTACTTCTGATGTTTAGGGGTTCCCTAAATGCCAGGGGCAGTAAAAATACCACATAAGTGACTTATATTTTATAGCAAAAAGAAGACAATCCCTGCAGGTATCCTGTGAGGGGTATGGTGAGTTCATGAAAAATGTAATTTTTTTGCCCAAGTTAGTGGAATATGAGACTTTGTAAAAAAAAAAAAAAAAAAATTCCATTTATGTTAACTTGTGCCAAAAACCAAAACTTCCATGAACTCACTATGCCCCTCAGTGAATACCTTAGGGTGTCTACTTTCCGAAATGGGGTAATTTATGGGGTGTTTCTACTGTCTGGGCATTGTAGTACGTCAGGAAACAGGACAGGTGCTCAGAAATTTAAAGTGCGGAAATTCACTTTTTTGCACCATAGTTTGTAAATGCTATAACTTTTACCCAAACCAATAAATATACACTTATTGCATTTTTTTTTTATCAAAGACATGTAGAACAATACATTTAGAGAAAAATTTAAATTGAAATATAGTGTTAGATGAAAAATTTTACAACAGAAAGTGAAAAATGTTGTTTTTTTGCAAAAATTTCATCAAAAAAAGTAAAATATCAAAAAAAGTAAAAATGTCAGGAAGAATGAAATAGCACCAAATGAAAGCTGTATTAGTGAGAAGAAAAGGAGGTAAAATTCATTTGGGTGGTAATTTGTATGACGGAGCAATAAACGGTGAAAGTAGCGTAGTGCGGAATTGTAAAAAGTGGCCTGGTCATTAAGGGTGTTTAAGCTAGGGGGGCTGAAGTGGTTAATTAGCTATTTTTTAGCTATGAAATTTCACCAGAAAAAGAAAAATACCCTTTTATGGAAAAAAAATAAAATGGTGCTGGAACAACGGATTTAGGGAATTTCAATGTTTGCGATAGAATTTAAACCCAGAAAAATATAATGCCTTTTACGGACAGGAATACACTACGCCTGCAAACACTGCAACACTAGATTGATGGAATTCCTCTTTTTCCTATCAAATTTCACCCAGGGAAAAAAAAAAAGATCCTTTTACGGACAGATTTTCACTAGGCCCGCAACAACTTGAACTACAGATTTGTGGGTCACTGCAGTTTTGAGACGGGACAAACTTATGACAGACCTAATCTATAAATTATAACGTTGATTAATTCCTATTAAACTAACCAAGGAGTGATTTCAATGAAAGGAATATGAGTGTGAAAATACGCGGTCGCTCAAGTACTGATGGTAATCTGCTCAATGCTGTGCAGATATTACCACTAAATTACCGCCAGTGAGTATTTTATTCACTCACACTTCCTATGGCTGGTAACACGCGACCTTAGACTTCACACCCAATGTTAAAAACGGGTGATAAAACACCAGATTTACTGTATTTTGATTTTTGGAACTGTATATCACCACAGAACTCAATCTATCCTTTGACGGACACTAGGGGAATTATCCAGTCACCGCTGGAACACCAGATTTATTGAAATGCTATCTTAGCTATTTTTTGCCAAAAATACAATTATTCTGGCTGACAGTATTACACTTGCCTAGCCTAGCTGAAATACCACATTCATGGGATTTGCTATTTAACTGAATTTCTTTCAGTTTCCCCACTCAATAATAGATGGAAAAATCTTTGCTGTGTTACTAGGGGTGACAAAATAAGCACAGCCAAACCCCTGATGTAGGATATATATGAAAAAAATTAAAATATTAAGGGATTAATGGACTTTGTGGCTGCATGTGCTGGCGCACCACAAGTCCCAAAATGGCCGCCGCCGATCACCCCAGAACAAAGTGCCAGAAAAACGGTCTGCCCAGCCAAAAAAAGTGAGCAATTCAATAGCACTTGTTCAACGATTCACAGCTGTAGATTTGACACTTGATTGGAGGTCTTTGCTGAGTTTTCCCTGCCTATCTCGCCCTAACAGAGCAGCTGCATCCTATCCCTACACTAATCAGAGCGGAGTGCGCACGTCGCGACGTGACTCCAGCTTAAATAGCGGCTGGGTCACATGCTGCACTTGGCCAATCACAGCCATGCCAATAGTAGGCATGGCTGTGACGGCCTCTTGGGGCAAGTAGTATGACGCATGTTGATTGGCTGCTTTGCAGCAATTCAAAGTGCGCCATAAAAATGGATTTAACCATTTAACCCAACCCGGATTTCTATTTAGAAAATGTTCGGGTTCGGGTCCGTGTCACGAACACCCCAAAATTCGGTACGAACCCGAACTATTCTCGAACTGTTCGCTCAACACTACTACTGACCAATCTGCAGCAGAAATCAAGTTTGAGCTAATCCATGCCATGGATAATTAAATATTGAGATAATCTCAGACAAGCCCTGAATGATCAACATATAAAATGATGTACTCACAGAAAAAGTTGTGTCGCTTCACATCTGACTCCTCCGTATCACACAGCATCTGCACTTTGGACCGAGAGGAGCAAGCCATTCTTTATGTGGTGTATAAGCATTCACGAACCAGAGGTCCGTAATGGCACAGTCACTGACCATTGGGCATACATGCAGACCCATTCACTGACCCATTTCTGTGCATGGAAAGAAAGTGCTTCCGTGGAGTTCCGTGCCTCTGTTCTGCACCACAGCTTTGGATCACCTGAATGGGTCCACATGCATGATGCAGTGCAAAAATGTCCGGGGTAGCCCGTATTTTTGCAGGGTCCCACTGTTTGGGAGCCACAATACGTTCGTGTGCATGAGCCCTAAGGCTCACATTGAGGCTCTCATAAGAACTGACTTCTGATCCACGCTGCCGGATCCGAAGAGCGGAGATCACATAATATAATGGCATAAGGCTTCAACTGTAAAATCTGGAGAAATGAGGCACACTGGCCCGCAGGAGGAGGTGTGGGGGACCAGAAAGGATAAGAGTGGTGGCTGAGGCAATGAGAGTGGTCGTAGTCATCACAGTGGATGATCCTACTCCAACTCTCCCTCTCACTGCTCGGGCAAGGGCTTTTTCTGGAGATCCGGTGACGTACCGGGCTCTCCATGGGTAAGCTAGGTGGAGGCTTCTGCCTAGCAGTGAGCCCAGTGATGTCACCGGCACTAATGGGCGGGCTTTAGTGCTGCCCTAGCCTGTAAAATGGCTAGGGCAGCACTAAAGCCCGCCCATCAGAGCCGGTGACATCACCAGCAACACTGCTAGGCAGAAGCCTCCTCCTAGCAGTGTAAAAAATATAAACAAATAGTCAATGCAGGGCAAGGGAGAGCATCAGAGCATGAAATGCTCCAATGCTCATATTAGGGGGGCCAGAGGGGTAAAAACGGGGGTTTCCTTTAAGCGCATGGACTGCCGGAGGATGCGCCTAATTTGTGACAAGGCCTGCGCAGATAGCACCAGTCTTGGTAAATCTTCCCCTCAGCGAAAAAAAATCATATCTAGATTTAGAAAAGTTGTTTGAGTTTTACTGCTAGAATCTTCAGAGGACATTAACATCTAAACCCAGAAATATTTAGAACAAGGGATGTCAGAACAATCTGTTGTCATAGAGATCAAATTATCCTTCTTCTGATTGCCAGTAAGCATTTGAAAAATGAGAACTTTGTGACCTGAGAGACCTCCCCAAATTGTTCAACTGGTGTTTTCTTTTTTTTTTCCAGACATA
>JAPDOI010002081.1:0-64235 GCA_029168955.1 Aplectana chamaeleonis
ACTATATGGCGCTTTCTTCGGTGATGCTGGCTGATGAAAGCTAATGCTTGAGCCATCTGACAGGTGTGACTTGTCTGGGTGCTAAGGCCCAAGTCAAGTCAAGTGGCGTTCCTTTCTGCTTGGTGAAAGGATGCAATGATTCTCCGGTGTGGTACCTCTCTCCTCCGTCTGGGTGCAGGGGTCAAAGTAACTATATGGCGCTTTGTTCAGTGATGGCTGATAGAAAGCTAATGCTTGAGCCATCTGACAGGTGTGACTTGTCTGGGTGCTAAGGCCCAAGTCAAGTCAAGTGGCGTTCCCCTCTGCTTGGTGAAAGGATGCAATGATTCTCCGGTGTGGTACCTCTCTCCTCCGTCTGGGTGCAGGGGTCAAAGTAACTATATGGCGCTTTGTTCAGTGCTGGCTGATAGAAAGCTAATGCTTGAGCCATCTGACAGGTGTGACTTGTCTGGGTGCTAAGGCCCAAGTCAAGTCAAGTGGCGTTCCCCTCTGCTTGGTGAAAGGATGCAATGATTCTCCGGTGTGGTACCTCTCTCCTCCGTCTGGGTGCAGGGTCAAAGTAACTATATGGCGCTTTGTTCAGTGATGGCTGATAGAAAGCTAATGCTTGAGCCATCTGACAGGTGTGACTTGTCTGGGTGCTAAGGCCCAAGTCAAGTCAAGTGGCGTTCCCCTCTGCTTGGTGAAAGGATGCAATGATTCTCCGGTGTGGTACCTCTCTCCTCCGTCTGGGTGCAGGGGTCAAAGTAACTATATGGCGCTTTGTTCAGTGATGGCTGATAGAAAGCTAATGCTTGAGCCATCTGACATGTGTGACTTGTCTGGGTGCTAAGGCCCAAGTCAAGTCAAGTGGCGTTCCCCTCTGCTTGGTGAAAGGATGCAATGATTCTCCGGTGTGGTACCTCTCTCCTCCGTCTGGGTGCAGTGGTCAAAGTAACTATATGGCGCTTTGTTCAGTGATGGCTGATAGAAAGCTAATGCTTGAGCCATCTGACAGGTGTGACTTGTCTGGGTGCTAAGGCCCAAGTCAAGTCAAGTGGCCTTCCCCTCTGCTTGGTGAAAGGATGCAATGATTCTCCGGTGTGGTACCTCTCTCCTCCGTCTGGGTGCAGGGGTCAAAGTAACTATATGGCGCTTTCTTCTGTGCTGGCTGATAGAAAGCTAATGCTTGAGCCATCTGACATGTGTGACTTGTCTGGGTGCTAAGGCCCAAGTCAAGTCAAGTGGCGTTCCCCTCTGCTTGGTGAAAGGATGCAATGATTCTCCGGTGTGGTACCTCTCTCCTCCGTCTGGGTGCAGGGGTCAAAGTAACTATATGGCGCTTTGTTCAGTGATGGCTGATAGAAAGCTAATGCTTGAGCCATCTGACAGGTGTGACTTGTCTGGGTGCTAAGGCCCAAGTCAAGTCAAGTGGCGTTCCCCTCTGCTTGGTGAAAGGATGCAATGATTCTCCGGTGTGGTACCTCTCTCCTCCGTCTGGGTGCAGGGGTCAAAGTAACTATATGGCGCTTTGTTCAGTGATGGCTGATAGAAAGCTAATGCTTGAGCCATCTGACAGGTGTGACTTGTCTGGGTGCTAAGGCCCAAGTCAAGTCAAGTGGCCTTCCCCTCTGCTTGGTGAAAGGATGCAATGATTCTCCGGTGTGGTACCTCTCTCCTCCGTCTGGGTGCAGGGGTCAAAGTAACTATATGGCGCTTTGTTCAGTGATGGCTGATAGAAAGCTAATGCTTGAGCCATCTGACAGGTGTGACTTGTCTGGGTGCTAAGGCCCAAGTCAAGTCAAGTGGCGTTCCCCTCTGCTTGGTGAAAGGATGCAATGATTCTCCGGTGTGGTACCTCTCTCCTCCGTCTGGGTGCAGGGGTCAAAGTAACTATATGGCGCTTTGTTCAGTGATGGCTGATAGAAAGCTAATGCTTGAGCCATCTGACAGGTGTGACTTGTCTGGGTGCTAAGGCCCAAGTCAAGTCAAGTGGCGTTCCCCTCTGCTTGGTGAAAGGATGCAATGATTCTCCGGTGTGGTACCTCTCTCCTCCGTCTGGGTGCAGGGGTCAAAGTAACTATATGGCGCTTTCTTCTGTGCTGTCTGATAGAAAGCTAATGCTTGAGCCATCTGACATGTGTGACTTGTCTGGGTGCTAAGGCCGAAGTCAAGTCAAGTGGCCTTCCCCTCTGCTTGGTGAAAGGATGCAATGATTCTCCGGTGTGGTACCTCTCTCCTCCGTCTGGGTGCAGTGGTCAAAGTAACTATATGGCGCTTTGTTCAGTGATGGCTGATAGAAAGCTAATGCTTGTGCCATCTGACATGTGTGACTTGTCTGGGTGCTAAGGCCCAAGTCAAGTCAAGTGGCGTTCCCCTCTGCTTGGTGAAAGGATGCAATGATTCTCCGGTGTGGTACCTCTCTCCTCCGTCTGGGTGCAGGGGTCAAAGTAACTATATGGCGCTTTGTTCAGTGATGGCTGATAGAAAGCTAATGCTTGAGCCATCTGACAGGTGTGACTTGTCTGGGTGCTAAGGCCCAAGTCAAGTCAAGTGGCCTTCCCCTCTGCTTGGTGAAAGGATGCAATGATTCTCCGGTGTGGTACCTCTCTCCTCCGTCTGGGTGCAGGGGTCAAAGTAACTATATGGCGCTTTCTTCAGTGATGGCTGATAGAAAGCTAATGCTTGAGCCATCTGACATGTGTGACTTGTCTGGGTGCTAAGGCCCAAGTCAAGTCAAGTGGCGTTCCCCTCTGCTTGGTGAAAGGATGCAATGATTCTCCGGTGTGGTACCTCTCTCCTCCGTCTGGGTGCAGGGGTCAAAGTAACTATATGGGGCTTTCTCCTGTGGTGTGTGACTTGAAGCCTGATTCTCTGCTATGGGACCTCACTCCAATCAATCTAGGTTTATTTTTATTTATTTAATGTTAACTCATTATTTCCCTATCTACATTTGTTTGCAGGGGGTTTACCTACATTTTGCTGCCTTTTGCAGCCCTCTAGCCCTTTCCGGGTGTCTTTTACAGCCTTTTTAGTGCCCAAAAGTTCGGGTCCCCATTGACTTCTATGGGGTTCGGGTTCGGGAAAAGGTTCGGTATGAGTTCGGATCCAGAACCCGGACATTTTTTCGATGTTCGGTCGAACATCTCGAACCCGAACTTCAAGGTGTTCGCTCATCTCTACTTAGCACCGTAAGTGGCTTTTTCCATCCGCTATGTTGAGACATTAGGTACAGAGAGGAACACTCAACTGTTTAAAAGGCCGTCCCGTCAGAAACAGATAGAAAGACTTTTGTATGCTAGGCTTTATAAGTTTTATATATTGGATAGTATACCAATCTGCATACAATTGCAAATTTTTTTTTCTCAAAAAAGTCATTCATTAATCTGACACCCTCATTTAAGGCACACAAAACGCACACTTACCTTTTGATTTATGCTCTTACCATTGATGTGCATGGATCCACACCTAACTAATAATTGAAACAAAATGGCTGCTGCCAGCAAGGAAAACAGATAGGGCCAATTGTGATTTCCTCATCCCACGGATGCTGAGGGGTTCCATTGTGACACGCTCAATGTTCCGTCTATTGAAATTTTCATGGAAGCTGCAATATTGTTTCTCTGGAGGCTGCCATTTTGATTTGCAGTTAAAAATAGCAGTGATTTCAAAAGACAAGGAATGTTGGGAAGGTTTGGATTGTAAAAACAGAAGTCTGCAATAAGGAAAACTAGTCTCTGCACATTTTTGCTTGCAGCTGCATTGAAATACTGGGTTGAAACCAGGTTTTCGATACCTGTAGCAGAAAAGGAAGGTGCAGGGGTGCTAAGGATATTTAATTCTAGCGCAAATCATTAATTGGACATACAGGTGTAGTCTCATTCTTACTAGTCTAAAAATCCATAAAAGGTATGGCAACGCTTCGGAGATGAAGAAGCAAAACTCATCTGAACCTGCGATGCAGTGGTCAAAAAACCTAAACCAATAAAGGCTTAGCACCGTAAGTGGCTTTTTCCATCCGCTATGTTGAGACATTAGGTACAGAGGGGAACACTCAACTGTTTAAAAGGCCGTCCCGTCAGAAACAGATAGAAAGACTTTTGTATGCTAGGCTTTATAAGTTTTATATATTGGATAGTATACCAATCTGCATACAATTGCAAATTATTTTTTTCTCAAAAAAGTATTTCATTAATCTGACACCCTTGTTTAAGGCACACAAAACGCACACTTACCTTTTGATTTGTGCTCTTACCATTGATGTGCATGGATCCACACCTAACTAATAATTGAAGCAAAATGGCTGCTGCCAGCCAGGAAAACAGGTAGGGCCAATTGTGATGTCATCATCCACGGATGCTGAGGGGTTCCATTGTGACACGCTCAATGTTCCGTCTATTGAAATTTTCATGGAAGCTGCAATATTGTTTCTCTGGAGGCTGCCATTTTGATTTGCAGTTAAAAATAGCAGTGATTTCAAAAGACAAGGAATGTTGGGAAGGGTTTGGATTGTAAAAACAGAAGTCTGCAATAAGGAAAACTAGTCTCTGCACATTTTTGCTTGCAGCTGCATTGAAATACTGGGTTGAAACCAGGTTTTCGATACCTGTAGCAGAAAAGGAAGGTGCAGGGGTTTTAAGCATATTCAATTCTAGCGCAAATCATTAATTGGACATACAGGTGTAGTCTCATTCTTACTAGTCTAAAAATCCATAAAAGGTATGGCAACGCTTCGGAGATGAAGAAGCAAAACTCATCTGAACCTGCGATGCAGTGGTCAAAAACCTAAACCAATATAGGCTTAGCACCGTAAGTGGCTTTTTCCATCCGCTATGTTGAGACATTAGGTACAGAGAGGAACACTCAACTGTTTAAAAGGCCGTCCCGTCAGAAACAGATAGAAAGACTTTTGTATGCTAGGCTTTATAAGTTTTATATATTGGATAGTATACCAATCTGCATACAATTGCAATTTTTTTCTCAAAAAAGTCATTCATTAATCTGACACCCTCGTTTAAGGCACACAAAACGCACACTTACCTTTTGATTTGTGCTCTTACCATTGATGTGCATGGATCCACACCTAACTAATAATTGAAACAAAATGGCTGCTGCCAGCAAGGAAAACAGGTAGGGCCAATTGTGATGTCATCATCCACGGATGCTGAGGGGTTCCATTGTGACACGCTCAATGTTCCGTCTATTGAAATTTTCATGGAAGCTGCAATATTGTTTCTCTGGAGGCTGCCATTTTGATTTGCAGTTAAAAATAGCAGTGATTTCAAAAGACAAGGAATGTTGGGAAGGGTTTGGATTGTAAAAACAGAAGTCTGCAATAAGGAAAACTAGTCTCTGCACATTTTGCTTGCAGCTGCATTAAAATACTGGGTTGAAACCAGGTTTTCGATACCTGTAGCAGAAAAGGAAGGTGCAGGAGTGCTAAGGATATTTAATTCTAGCGCAAATCATTAATTGGACATACAGGTGTAGTCTCATTCTTACTAGTCTAAAAATCCATAAAAGGTATGGCAACGCTTCGGAGATGAAGAAGCAAAACTCATCTGAACCTGCGATGCAGTGGTCAAAAAACCTAAACCAATAAAGGCTTAGCACCGTAAGTGGCTTTTTCCATCCGCTATGTTGAGACATTAGGTACAGAGGGGAACACTCAACTGTTTAAAAGGCCGTCCCGTCAGAAACAGATAGAAAGACTTTTGTATGCTAGGCTTTATAAGTTTTATATATTGGATAGTATACCAATCTGCATACAATTGCAAATTTTTTTTTTCTCAAAAAAGTCTTTCATTAATCTGACACCCTCGTTTAAGGCACACAAAACGCACACTTACCTTTTGATTTGTGCTCTTACCATTGATGTGCATGGATCCACACCTAACTAATAATTGAAACAAAATGGCTGCTGCCAGCAAGGAAAACAGGTAGGGCCAATTGTGATGTCATCATCCACGGATGCTGAGGGTTCCATTGTGACACGCTGAGTGTTCCATCTGTTGAAATTTTCATGGGGGCTGCCATATTGTTTTTCTGGAGGCTGCCATTTTGATTTGCAGTTAAAAATAGCAGTGATTTCAAAAGACAAGGAATGTTGGGAAGGGTTTGGATTGTAAAAACAGAAGTCTGCAATAAGGAAAACTAGTCTCTGCACATTTTTGCTTGCAGCTGCATTGAAATACTGGGTTGAAACCAGGTTTTCGATACCTGTAGCAGAAAAGGAAGGTGCAGGGATGTTAAGGATATTCAATTCTAGCGCAAATCATTAATTGGACATACAGGTGTAGTCTCATTCTTACTAGTCTAAAAATCCATAAAAGGTATGGCAACGCTTCGGAGATGAAGAAGCAAAACTCATCTGAACCTGCGATGCAGTGGTCAAAAAACCTAAACCAATATAGGCTTAGCACCGTAAGTGGCTTTTTCCATCCGCTATGTTGAGACATTAGGTACAGAGAGGAACACTCAACTGTTTAAAAGGCCGTCCCGTCAGAAACAGATAGAAAGACTTTTGTATGCTAGGCTTTATAAGTTTTATATATTGGATAGTATACCAATCTGCATACAATTGCAAATTTTTTTTTCTCAAAAAAGTCATTCATTAATCTGACACCCTCGTTTAAGGCACACTTACCTTTTGATTTGTGCTCTTACCATTGATGTGCATGGATCCACACCTAACTAATAATTGAAACAAAATGGCTGCTGCCAGCAAGGAAAACAGGTAGGGCCAATTGTGATGTCATCATCCACGGATGCTGAGGGGTTCCATTGTGACACGCTCAATGTTCCGTCTATTGAAATTTTCATGGAAGCTGCAATATTGTTTCTCTGGAGGCTGCCATTTTGATTTGCAGTTAAAAATAGCAGTGATTTCAAAAGACAAGGAATGTTGGGAAGGGTTTGGATTGTAAAAACAGAAGTCTGCAATAAGGAAAACTAGTCTCTGCACATTTTTGCTTGCAGCTGAATTGAAATACTGGGTTGAAACCAGGTTTTCGATACCTGTAGCAGAAAAGGAAGGTGCAGGGGTTTTAAGCATATTTAATTCTAGCGCAAATCATTAATTGGACATACAGGTGTAGTCTCATTCTTACTAGTCTAAAAATCCATAAAAGGTATGGCAACGCTTCGGAGATGAAGAAGCAAAACTCATCTGAACCTGCGATGCAGTGGTCAAAAAACCTAAACCAATATAGGCTTAGCACCGTAAGTGGCTTTTTCCATCCGCTATGTTGAGACATTAGGTACAGAGAGGAACACTCAACTGTTTAAAAGGCCGTCCCGTCAGAAACAGATAGAAAGACTTTTGTATGCTAGGCTTTATAAGTTTTATATATTGGATAGTATACCAATCTGCATACAATTGCAAATTTTTTTTCTCAAAAAAGTCTTTCATTAATCTGACACCCTCGTTTAAGGCACACAAAACGCACACTTACCTTTTGATTTGTGCTCTTACCATTGATGTGCATGGATCCACACCTAACTAATAATTGAAACAAAATGGCTGCTGCCAGCAAGGAAAACAGGTAGGGCCAATTGTGATGTCATCATCCACGGATGCTGAGGGGTTCCATTGTGACACGCTCAATGTTCCGTCTATTGAAATTTTCATGGAAGCTGCAATATTGTTTCTCTGGAGGCTGCCATTTTGATTTGCAGTTAAAAATAGCAGTGATTTCAAAAGACAAGGAATGTTGGGAAGGGTTTGGATTGTAAAAACAGAAGTCTGCAATAAGGAAAACTAGTCTCTGCACATTTTTGCTTGCAGCTGCATTAAAATACTGGGTTGAAACCAGGTTTTCGATACCTGTAGCAGAAAAGGAAGGTGCAGGGGTGCTAAGGATATTTAATTCTAGCGCAAATCATTAATTGGACATACAGGTGTAGTCTCATTCTTACTAGTCTAAAAATCCATAAAAGGTATGGCAACGCTTCGGAGATGAAGAAGCAAAACTCATCTGAACCTGCGATGCAGTGGTCAAAAAACCTAAACCAATAAAGGCTTAGCACCGTAAGTGGCTTTTTCCATCCGCTATGTTGAGACATTAGGTACAGAGGGGAACACTCAACTGTTTAAAGGCCGTCCCGTCAGAAACAGATAGAAAGACTTTTGTATGCTAGGCTTTATAAGTTTTATATATTGGATAGTATACCAATCTGCATACAATTGCAAATTTTTTCTCAAAAAAGTCTTTCATTAATCTGACACCCTCGTTTAAGGCACACAAAACGCACACTTACCTTTTGATTTGTGCTCTTACCATTGATGTGCATGGATCCACACCTAACTAATAATTGAAACAAAATGGCTGCTGCCAGCAAGGAAAACAGGTAGGGCCAATTGTGATGTCATCATCCACGGATGCTGAGGGGTTCCATTGTGACACGCTCAATGTTCCGTCTATTGAAATTTTCATGGAAGCTGCAATATTGTTTCTCTGGAGGCTGCCATTTTGATTTGCAGTTAAAAATAGCAGTGATTTCAAAGACAAGGAATGTTGGGAAGGGTTTGGATTGTAAAAACAGAAGTCTGCAACAAGGAAAACTAGTCTCTGCACATCTTTGCTTGCAGCTGCATTAAAATACTGGGCTGAAACCAGCTTTTCGATACCTGTAGCAGAAAAGGAAGGAGCAAGGTTGCTAAGGAAATTTAATTCTAGCGCCAAATCATTAATTGGACATACAGGTGTAGTCTCATTCTTACTAGTCTAAAAATCCATAAAAGGTATGGCAACGCTTCGGAGATGAAGAAGCAAAACTCATCTGAACCTGCGATGCAGTGGTCAAAAAACCTAAACCAATAAAGGCTTAGCACCGTAAGTGGCTTTTTCCATCCGCTATGTTGAGACATTAGGTACAGAGGGGAACACTCAACTGTTTAAAAGGCCGTCTCGTCAGAAACAGATAGAAATACTTTTGTATGCTAGGCTTTATAAGTTTTATATATTGGATAGTATACCAATCTGCATACAATTGCAAATTTTTTTCTCAAAAAAGTCTTTCATTAATCTGACACCCTCGTTTAAGGCACACAAAACGCACACTTACCTTTTGATTTGTGCTCTTACCATTGATGTGCATGGATCCACACCTAACTAATAATTGAAACAAAATGGCTGCTGCCAGCAAGGAAAACAGGTAGGGCCAATTGTGATGTCATCATCCACGGATGCTGAGGGGTTCCATTGTGACACGCTCAATGTTCCGTCTATTGAAATTTTCATGGAAGCTGCAATATTGTTTCTCTGGAGGCTGCCATTTTTATTTGCAGTTCAAAATAGCAGTGATTTCAAAAGACAAGGAATGTTGGGAAGGGTTTGGATTGTAAAAACAGAAGTCTGCAATAAGGAAAACTAGTCTCTGCACATTTTTGCTTGCAGCTGCATTGAAATACTGGGTTGAAACCAGGTTTTCGATACCTGTAGCAGAAAAGGAAGGTGCAGGGGTTTTAAGCATATTCAATTCTAGCGCAAATCATTAATTGGACATACAGGTGTAGTCTCATTCTTACTAGTCTAAAAATCCATAAAAGGTATGGCAACGCTTCGGAGATGAAGAAGCAAAACTCATCTGAACCTGCGATGCAGTGGTCAAAAAACCTAAACCAATATAGGCTTAGCACCGTAAGTGGCTTTTTCCATCCGCTATGTTGAGACATTAGGTACAGAGAGGAACACTCAACTGTTTAAAAGGCCGTCCCGTCAGAAACAGATAGAAAGACTTTTGTATGCTAGGCTTTATAAGTTTTATATATTGGATAGTATACCAATCTGCATACAATTGCAAATTTTTTCTCAAAAAAGTCTTTCATTAATCTGACACCCTCGTTTAAGGCACACAAAACGCACACTTACCTTTTGATTTGTGCTCTTACCATTGATGTGCATGGATCCACACCTAACTAATAATTGAAGCAAAATGGCTGCTGCCAGCCAGGAAAACAGGTAGGGCCAATTGTGATGTCATCATCCACGGATGCTGAGGGGTTCCATTGTGACACGCTCAATGTTCCGTCTATTGAAATTTTCATGGAAGCTGCAATATTGTTTCTCTGGAGGCTGCCATTTTGATTTGCAGTTAAAAATAGCAGTGATTTCAAAAGACAAGGAATGTTGGGAAGGGTTTGGATTGTAAAAACAGAAGTCTGCAATAAGGAAAACTAGTCTCTGCACATTTTTGCTTGCAGCTGCATTGAAATACTGGGTTGAAACCAGGTTTTCGATACCTGTAGCAGAAAAGGAAGGTGCAGGGTTTTAAGCATATTCAATTCTAAGCGCAAATCATTAATTGGACATACAGGTGTAGTCTCATTCTTACTAGTCTAAAAATCCATAAAAGGTATGGCAGCTTCGGAGATGAAGAAGCAAAACTCATCTGAACCTGCGATGCAGTGGTCAAAAAACCTAAACCAATATAGGCTTAGCACCGTAAGTGGCTTTTTCCATCCGCTATGTTGAGACATTAGGTACAGAGAGGAACACTCAACTGTTTAAAGACCGTCCCGTCAGAAACAGATAGAAAGACTTTTTGTATGCTAGGCTTTATAAGTTTTATATATTGGATAGTATACCAATCTGCATACAATTGCAAATTTTTTCTCAAAAAGTCTTTCATTAATCTGACACCCTCGTTTAAGGCACACAAAGCACACTTACCTTTTGATTTGTGCTCTTACCATTGATGTGCATGGATCCACACCTAACTAATAATTGAAACAAAATGGCTGCTGCCAGCAAGGAAAACAGGTAGGGCCAATTGTGATGTCATCATCCATGTCTGCTGAAGGGTTCCATTGTGACACGCTGAGTGTTCCATCTGTTGAAATTTTCATGGGGGCTGCCATATTGTTTTTCTGGAGGCTGCCATTTTGATTTGCAGTTAAAAATAGCAGTGATTTCAAAAGACAAGGAATGTTGGGAAGGGTTTGGATTGTAAAAACAGAAGTCTGCAATAAGGAAAACTAGTCTCTGCACATTTTTGCTTGCAGCTGCATTGAAATACTGGGTTGAAACCAGGTTTTCGATACCTGTAGCAGAAAAGGAAGGTGCAGGGGTGCTAAGGATATTTAATTCTAGCGCAAATCATTAATTGGACATACAGGTGTAGTCTCATTCTTACTAGTCTAAAAATCCATAAAAGGTATGGCAACGCTTCGGAGATGAAGAAGCAAAACTCATCTGAACCTGCGATGCAGTGGTCAAAAAACCTAAACCAATAAAAGCTTTGCACCGTATGTGGCTTTTTCCATCCGCTATGTTGAGACATTAGGTACAGAGAGGAACACTCAACTGTTTAAAAGGCCGTCCCGTCAGAAACAGATAGAAAGACTTTTGTATGCTAGGCTTTATAAGTTTTATATATTGGATAGTATACCAATCTGCATACAATTGCAAATTTTTTTTTCTCAAAAAAGTCTTTCATTAATCTGACACCCTCGTTTAAGGCACACAAAACGCACACTTACCTTTTGATTTGTGCTCTTACCATTGATGTGCATGGATCCACACCTAACTAATAATTGAAACAAAATGGCTGCTGCCAGCAAGGAAAACAGGTAGGGCCAATTGTGATGTCATCATCCACGGATGCTGAGGGGTTCCATTGTGACACGCTCAATGTTCCGTCTATTGAAATTTTCATGGAAGCTGCAATATTGTTTCTCTGGAGGCTGCCATTTTGATTTGCAGTTAAAAATAGCAGTGATTTGCAAAGACAAGGAATGTTGGGAAGGGTTTGGATTGTAAAAACAGAAGTCTGCAATAAGGAAAACTAGTCTCTGCACATTTTTGCTTGCAGCTGCATTAAAATACTGGGTTGAAACCAGGTTTTCGATACCTGTAGCAGAAAAGGAAGGTGCGGGGTGCTAAGGATATTTAATTCTAGCACAAATCATTAATTGGACATACAGGTGTAGTCTCATTCTTACTAGTCTAAAAATCCATAAAAGGTATGGCAACGCTTCGGAGATGAAGAAGCAAAACTCATCTGAACCTGCGATGCAGTGGTCAAAAACCTAAACCAATATAGGCTTAGCACCGTAAGTGGCTTTTTCCATCCGTTATGTTGAGACATTAGGTACAGAGAGGAACACTCAACTGTTTAAAGGCCGTCCCGTCAGAAACAGATAGAAAGACTTTTTGTATGCTAGGCTTTATAAGTTTTATATATTGGATAGTATACCAATCTGCACACAATTGCAAATTTTTTCTCAAAAAAGTCTTTCATTAATCTGACACCCTCGTTTAAGGCACACAAAACGCACACTTACCTTTTGATTTGTGCTCTTACCATTGATGTGCATGGATCCACACCTAACTAATAATTGAAACAAAATGGCTGCTGCCAGCAAGGAAAACAAGTAGGGCCAATTGTGATGTCATCATCCATGTCTGCTGAAGGGTTCCATTGTGACACGCTGAGTGTTCCATCTGTTGAAATTTTCATGGGGGCTGCCATATTGTTTTTCTGGAGGCTGCCATTTTGATTTGCAGTTAAAAAGAGCAGTGATTTCAAAGACAAGGAATGTTGGGAAGGGTTTGGATTGTAAAAACAGAAGTCTGCAATAAGGAAAACTAGTCTCTGCACATTTTTGCTTGCAGCTGCATTGAAATACTGGGTTGAAACCAGGTTTTCGATACCTGTAGCAGAAAAGGAAGGTGCAGGGGTGCTAAGGATATTTAATTCTAGCGCAAATCATTAATTGGACATACAGGTGTAGTCTCATTCTTACTAGTCTAAAAATCCATAAAGGTATGGCAACGCTTCGGAGATGAAGAAGCAAAACTCATCTGAACCTGCGATGCAGTGGTCAAAAAACCTAAACCAATAAAGGCTTAGCACCGTAAGTGGCTTTTTCCATCCGCTATGTTGAGACATTAGGTACAGAGAGAACACTCAACTGGTTAAAAGGCCGTCCCGTCAGAAACAGATAGAAAGACTTTTGTATGCTAGGCTTTATAAGTTTTATATATTGGATAGTATACCAATCTGCATACAATTGCAAATTTTTTTCTCAAAAAGTCTTTCATTAATCTGACACCCTCGTTTAAGGCACACAAAACGCACACTTACCTTTTGATTTGTGCTCTTACCATTGATGTGCATGGATCCACACCTAACTAATAATTGAAACAAAATGGCTGCTGCCAGCAAGGAAAACAGGTAGGGCCAATTGTGATGTCATCATCCACGGATGCTGAGGGGTTCCATTGTGACACGCTCAATGTTCCGTCTATTGAAATTTTCATGGAAGCTGCAATATTGTTTCTCTGGAGGCTGCCATTTTGATTTGCAGTTAAAAATAGCAGTGATTTCAAAGGACAAGGAATGTTGGGAAGGGTTTGGATTGTAAAAACAGAAGTCTGCAATAAGGAAAACTAGTCTCTGCACATTTTTGCTTGCAGCTGCATTGAAATACTGGGTTGAAACCAGGTTTTCGATACCTGTAGCAGAAAAGGAAGGTGCAGGGTTTTAAGCATATTCAATTCTAGCGCAAATCATTAATTGGACATACAGGTGTAGTCTCATTCTTACTAGTCTAAAAATCCATAAAAGGTATGGCAACGCTTCGGAGATGAAGAAGCAAAACTCATCTGAACCTGCGATGCAGTGGTCAAAAAACCTAAACCAATATAGGCTTAGCACCGTAAGTGGCTTTTTCCATCCGCTATGTTGAGACATTAGGTACAGAGAGGAACACTCAACTGTTTAAAAGGCCGTCCCGTCAGAAACAGATAGAAAGACTTTTGTATGCTAGGCTTTATAAGTTTTATATATTGGATAGTATACCAATCTGCATACAATTGCAAATTTTTTTTCTCAATAAAGTCTTTCATTAATCTGACACCCTCGTTTAAGGCACACAAAACGCACACTTACCTTTTGATTTGTGCTCTTACCATTGATGTGCATGGATCCACACCTAACTAATAATTGAAACAAAATGGCTGCTGCCAGCAAGGAAAACAGGTAGGGCCAATTGTGATGTCATCATCCACGGATGCTGAAGGGTTCCATTGTGACACGCTCAATGTTCCGTCTATTGAAATTTTCATGGAAGCTGCAATATTGTTTCTCTGGAGGCTGCCATTTTGATTTGCAGTTAAAAATAGCAGTGATTTCAAAAGACAAGGAATGTTGGGAAGGGTTTGGATTGTAAAAACAGAAGTCTGCAATAAGGAAAACTAGTCTCTGCACATTTTTGCTTGCAGCTGCATTGAAATACTGGGTTGAAACCAGGTTTTCGATACCTGTAGCAGAAAAGGAAGGTGCAGGGGTGCTAAGGATATTTAATTCTAGCGCAAATCATTAATTGGACATACAGGTGTAGTCTCATTCTTACTAGTCTAAAAATCCATAAAAGGTATGGCAACGCTTCGGAGATGAAGAAGCAAAACTCATCTGAACCTGCGATGCAGTGGTCAAAAAACCTAAACCAATAAAGGCTTAGCACCGTAAGTGGCTTTTTCCATCCGCTATGTTGAGACATTAGGTACAGAGGGGAACACTCAACTGTTTAAAAGGCCGTCCCGTCAGAAACAGATAGAAAGACATTTTTGTATGCTAGGCTTTATAAGTTTTATATATTGGATAGTATACCAATCTGCATACAATTGCAAATTTTTTCTCAAAAAGTCTTTCATTAATCTGACACCCTCGTTTAAGGCACACAAAACGCACACTTACCTTTTGATTTGTGCTCTTACCATTGATGTGCATGGATCCACACCTAACTAATAATTGAAACAAAATGGCTGCTGCCAGCAAGGAAAACAGGTAGGGCCAATTGTGATGTCATCATCCACGGATGCTGATCCATTGTGACACGCTCAATGTTCCGTCTATTGAAATTTTCATGGAAGCTGCAATATTGTTTCTCTGGAGGCTGCCATTTTGATTTGCAGTTAAAAATAGCAGTGATTTCAAAAGACAAGGAATGTTGGGAAGGGTTTGGATTGTAAAAACAGAAGTCTGCAATAAGGAAAACTAGTCTCTGCACATTTTTGCTTGCAGCTGCATTGAAATACTGGGTTGAAACCAGGTTTTCGATACCTGTAGCAGAAAAGGAAGGTGCAGGGGTGCTAAGGATATTTAATTCTAGCGCAAATCATTAATTGGACATACAGGTGTAGTCTCATTCTTACTAGTCTAAAAATCCATAAAAGGTATGGCAACGCTTCGGAGATGAAGAAGCAAAACTCATCTGAACCTGCGATGCAGTGGTCAAAAACCTAAACCAATAAAGGCTTAGCACCGTAAGTGGCTTTTTCCATCCGCTATGTTGAGACATTAGGTACAGAGAAAAAAACACTCAACTGTTTAAAAGGCCGTCCCGTCAGAAACAGATAGAAAGACTTTTGTATGCTAGGCTTTATAAGTTTTATATATTGGATAGTATACCAATCTGCATACTATTGCAAATTTTTTCTCAAAAAGTCTTTCATTAATCTGACACCCTCGTTTAAGGCACACAAAACGCACACTTACCTTTTGATTTGTGCTCTTACCATTGATGTGCATGGATCCACACCTAACTAATAATTGAAACAAAATGGCTGCTGCCAGCAAGGAAAACAGGTAGGGCCAATTGTGATGTCATCATCCACGGATGCTGAGGGGTTCCATTGTGACACGCTCAATGTTCCGTCTATTGAAATTTTCATGGAAGCTGCAATATTGTTTCTCTGGAGGCTGCCATTTTGATTTGCAGTTAAAAATAGCAGTGATTTCAAAAGACAAGGAATGTTGGGAAGGGTTTGGATTGTAAAAACAGAAGTCTGCAATAAGGAAAACTAGTCTCTGCACATTTTTGCTTGCAGCTGCATTAAAATACTGGGTTGAAACCAGGTTTTCGATACCTGTAGCAGAAAAGGAAGGTGCAGGGGTGCTAAGGATATTTAATTCTAGCGCAAATCATTAATTGGACATACAGGTGTAGTCTCATTCTTACTAGTCTAAAAATCCATAAAAGGTATGGCAACGCTTCAGAGATGAAGAAGCAAAACTCATCTGAACCTGCGATGCAGTGGTCAAAAAACCTAAACCAATATAGGCTTAGCACCGTAAGTGGCTTTTTCCATCCGCTATGTTGAGACATTAGGTACAGAGAGGAACACTCAACTGTTTAAAAGGCCGTCCCGTCAGAAACAGATAGAAAGACTTTTGTATGCTAGGCTTTATAAGTTTTATATATTGGATAGTATACCAATCTGCATACAATTGCAAATTATTTTTTTCTCAAAAAAGTATTTCATTAATCTGACACCCTCGTTTAAGGCACACAAAACGCACACTTACCTTTTGATTTGTGCTCTTACCATTGATGTGCATGGATCCACACCTAACTAATAATTGAAACAAAATGGCTGCTGCCAGCAAGGAAAACAGGTAGGGCCAATTGTGATGTCATCATCCATGTCTGCTGAAGGGTTCCATTGTGACACGCTATGTGTTCCATCTGTTGAAATTTTCATGGGGGCTGCCATATTGTTTTTCTGGAGGCTGCCATTTTGATTTGCAGTTAAAAATAGCAGTGATTTCAAAGACAAGGAATGTTGGGAAGGGTTTGGATTGTAAAAACAGAAGTCTGCAATAAGGAAAACTAGTCTCTGCACATTTTTGCTTGCAGCTGCATTGAAATACTGGGTTGAAACCAGGTTTTTGATACCTGTAGCAGAAAAGGAAGGTGCAAAGTGCTAAGGAGATTTAATTCTAAGCGCAAATCATTAATTGGACATACAGGTGTAGTCTCATTCTTACTAGTCTAAAAATCCATAAAAGGTATGGCAACGCTTGGAGATGAAGAAGCAAAACTCATCTGAACCTGCGATGCAGTGGTCAAAAACCTAAACCAATAAAGGCTTAGCACCGTAAGTGGCTTTTCCATCCGCTATGTTGAGACATTAGGTACAGAGGAACACTCAACTGTTTAAAAGCCCGTCCCGTCAGAAACAGATAGAAAGACTTTTTGTATGCTAGGCTTTATAAGTTTTATATATTGGATAGTATATCAATCTGCATACAATTGCAAATTTTTTTCTCAAAAAGTCTTTCATTAATCTGACACCCTCGTTTAAGGCACACAAAGCACACTTACCTTTTGATTTGTGCTCTTACCATTAATGTGCATGGATCCACACCTAACTAATAATTGAAACAAAATGGCTGCTGCCAGCAAGGAAAACAGGTAGGGCCAATTGTGATGTCATCATCCATGTCTGCTGAAGGGTTCCATTGTGACACGCTCAATGTTCCGTCTATTGAAATTTTCATGGAAGCTGCAATATTGTTTCTCTGGAGGCTGCCATTTTGATTTGCAGTTAAAAATAGCAGTGATTTCAAAAGACAAGGAATGTTGGGAAGGGTTTGGATTGTAAAAACAGAAGTCTGCAATAAGGAAAACTAGTCTCTGCACATTTTTGCTTGCAGCTGCATTGAAAAAATTGGGTTGAAACCAGGTTTTCGATACCTGTAGCAGAAAAGGAAGGTGCAGGGGTGCTAAGGATATTTAATTCTAGCGCAAATCATTAATTGGACATACAGGTGTAGTCTCATTCTTACTAGTCTAAAAATCCATAAAAGGTATGGCAACGCTTCGGAGATGAAGAAGCAAAACTCATCTGAACCTGCGATGCAGTGGTCAAAAAACCTAAACCAATATAGGCTTAGCACCGTAAGTGGCTTTTTCCATCCGCTATGTTGATACATTGGGTCCAGAGGGGAACTCTCAACCGTTTAAAAGGCAATCCTATCAGAAACAGATAGAAAGGCTTTTCTATGCTAGGCTTTAAATAATATATATTGGATAGTATACCAATCTGCACACAATTGCAATATTTTTTCCTCAAAAAAGTCTTTCATTAATCTGACACCCTCGTTTAAGGCACACAAAACGCACACTTACCTTTTGATTTGTGCTCTTACCATTGATGTGCATGGATCCACACCTAACTAATAATTGAAACAAAATGGCTGCTGCCAGCAAGGAAAACAGGTAGGGCCAATTGTGATGTCATCATCCACGGATGCTGAGGGGTTCCATTGTGACACGCTCAATGTTCCGTCTATTGAAATTTTCATGGAAGCTGCAATATTGTTTCTCTGGAGGCTGCCATTTTGATTTGCAGTTAAAAATAGCAGTGATTTCAAAAGACAAGGAATGTTGGGAAGGGTTTGGATTGTAAAAACAGAAGTCTGCAATAAGGAAAACTAGTCTCTGCACATTTTTGCTTGCAGCTGCATTGAAATACTGGGTTGAAACCAGGTTTTCGATACCTGTAGCAGAAAAGGAAGGTGCAGGGTGCTAAGGATATTTAATTCTAGCGCAAATCATTAATTGGACATACAGGTGTAGTCTCATTCTTACTAGTCTAAAAATCCATAAAAGGTATGGCAACGCTTCGGAGATGAAGAAGCAAAACTCATCTGAACCTGCGATGCAGTGGTCAAAAAACCTAAACCAATAAAGGCTTAGCACCGTAAGTGGCTTTTTCCATCCGCTATGTTGAGACATTAGGTACAGAGGGGAACACTCAACTGTTTAAAAGGCCGTCCCGTCAGAAACAGATAGAAAGACTTTTTGTATGCTAGGCTTTATAAGTTTTATATATTGGATAGTATACCAATCTGCATACAATTGCAAATTATTTTTTTCTCAAAAAAGTCTTTCATTAATCTGACACCCTCGTTTAAGGCACACAAAACGCACACTTACCTTTTGATTTGTGCTCTTACCATTGATGTGCATGGATCCACACCTAACTAATAATTGAAACAAAATGGCTGCTGCCAGCAAGGAAAACAGGTAGGGCCAATTGTGATGTCATCATCCACGGATGCTGAGGGGTTCCATTGTGACACGCTCAATGTTCCGTCTATTGAAATTTTCATGGAAGCTGCAATATTGTTTCTCTGGAGGCTGCCATTTTGATTTGCAGTTAAAAATAGCAGTGATTTCAAAAGACAAGGAATGTTGGGAAGGGTTTGGATTGTAAAAACAGAAGTCTGCAATAAGGAAAACTAGTCTCTGCACATTTTTGCTTGCAGCTGCATTAAAATACTGGGTTGAAACCAGGTTTTCGATACCTGTAGCAGAAAAGGAAGGTGCAGGGGTTTTAAGCATATTCAATTCTAGCGCAAATCATTAATTGGACATACAGGTGTAGTCTCATTCTTACTAGTCTAAAAATCCATAAAGGTATGGCAACGCTTCGGAGATGAAGAAGCAAAACTCATCTGAACCTGCGATGCAGTGGTCAAAAAACCTAAACCAATATAGGCTTAGCACCGTAAGTGGCTTTTTCCATCCGCTATGTTGAGACATTAGGTACAGAGGGGAACACTCAACTGTTTAAAAGGCCGTCCCGTCAGAAACAGATAGAAAGACTTTTGTATGCTAGGCTTTATAAGTTTTATATATTGGATAGTATACCAATCTGCATACAATTGCAAATTATTTTTTTCTCAAAAAAGTATTTCATTAATCTGACACCCTTGTTTAAGGCACACAAAACGCACACTTACCTTTTGATTTGTGCTCTTACCATTGATGTGCATGGATCCACACCTAACTAATAATTGAAGCAAAATGGCTGCTGCCAGCCAGGAAAACAGGTAGGGCCAATTGTGATGTCATCATCCACGGATGCTGAGGGGTTCCATTGTGACACGCTCAATGTTCCGTCTATTGAAATTTTCATGGAAGCTGCAATATTGTTTCTCTGGAGGCTGCCATTTTGATTTGCAGTTAAAAATAGCAGTGATTTCAAAAGACAAGGAATGTTGGGAAGGGTTTGGATTGTAAAAACAGAAGTCTGCAATAAGGAAAACTAGTCTCTGCGCATTTTTGCTTGCAGCTGCATTGAAATACTGGGTTGAAACCAGGTTTTCGATACCTGTAGCAGAAAAGGAAGGTGCAGGGGTTTTAAGCATATTCAATTCTAGCGCAAATCATTAATTGGACATACAGGTGTAGTCTCATTCTTACTAGTCTAAAAATCCATAAAAGGTATGGCAACGCTTCGGAGATGAAGAAGCAAAACTCATCTGAACCTGCGATGCAGTGGTCAAAAAACCTAAACCAATAAAGGCTTAGCACTAGAGATGAGCGAACTGTTCTTGCAAAGTTCTGGTCCGTACCGGATTTTGGGGTGTCCGTGACACGGACCCGAACCCGGACATTTTTTAAAAGTCCGTGGTTCGAGTTCGTAGTTCGCCATTTTAATGGCGCGCTTTGAATTGCTGCAGAGCAGCCAATCAACTTTCCTCATACTCCTTTGACCCAAGAGGCGGTCACAGCCCTGCCTACAAGCAGGGCTGTGATTGGCCAAGCGCAGCATGTGACCCAGCTGCTATTTAAGCTGGAGTCACGTCGCGACGTGCGCACTCTGCTCTGAATCAGCATAGGGATAGGATGCAGCTGCTCGGTTAGGGCGAGATAGGCAGGGAAAACTGATTATTTACTTCAACTGAAGTGTTTAAGCTACAGCTGTGACTCGTTCACCCACTGCTCCAGGCTTGCTCACTCTTTTTTTGGCTGGGCAGACCTTTTTTTCCTGGCACTTTGGCTGTGGTGATCGGCGGCGGCCATTTTGGGACTTGTGGTGCGCCAGCACATGCAGCCACAAAGTCCATCAATCCCCAAATCTATTCGATTTTTTCATACATATCCTCCATCAGGGGTTTGGCTGTGATTATTTAGTCACCCCTAGTGACAAAGCAACGATTTTTTCATCAGTTTTTTACTGGGGAAACTGAAAGTAATTCAGTTCAAAAGCCATGAAAGTGGCATTTCAGCTAGGCTAGGATTTTTCCATCAAAAGTGTATATTACTCAAATAGTTAACATTGAGTAGGTAAAACCAGCTATTTCATCCATCTGTTATACCGCCGTGTGAGGGCCTACTCCGCCTCTGTCCGTAAAAGGCTCTATTTCAGTAACTGGCCTCATCGCCCTGCTGAAAGCACGCATTTCATACGTCCGGTTTATCTCCAGTTAGCCGCAAAAAATTGTTTTTTTCACCCAAAGTGTGTATTTCACTATTTTGTTAAATTTTATACCAAAAACCAGCTAGTCCATATAGCTGTTATAACTGCAGGAGCAGTAATAATTTGTTTTTTCATACAAAGGGTATATTACTCAAATAGTTAACATTGAGTAGGTAAAACCAGCTATTTCATCCATCTGTTATACCGCCGTGTGAGGGCCTACTCCGCCTCTGTCCGTAAAAGGCTCTATTTCACTATCTGGCATAATCGCCCTGCTGAAAGCACGCATTTCATACATCCGGTTTATCTCCAGTTAGCCGCAAAAAATTGTTTTTTTCACCCAAAGTGTGTATTTCACTATTTTGTTAAATTTTATACCAAAAACCAGCTAGTCCATATAGCTGTTATAACTGCAGGAGCAGTAATAATTTGTTTTTTCATACAAAGGGTATATTACTCAAATAGTTAACATTGAGTAGGTAAAACCAGCTATTTCATCCATCTGTTATACCGCCGTGTGAGGGCCTACTCCGCCTCTGTCCGTAAAAGGCTCTATTTCACTATCTGGCATAATCGCCCTGCTGAAAGCACGCATTTCATACATCCGGTTTATCTCCAGTTAGCCGCAAAAAATTGTTTTTTTCACCCAAAGTGTGTATTTCACTATTTTGTTAAATTTTATACCAAAAACCAGCTAGTCCATATAGCTGTTATAACTGCAGGAGCAGTAATAATTTGTTTTTTCATACAAAGGGTATATTACTCAAATAGTTAACATTGAGTAGGTAAAACCAGCTATTTCATCCATCTGTTATACCGCCGTGTGAGGGCCTACTCCGCCTCTGTCCGTAAAAGGCTCTATTTCACTATCTGGCATAATCGCCCTGCTGAAAGCACGCATTTCATACATCCGGTTTATCTCCAGTTAGCCGCAAAAAATTGTTTTTTTCACCCAAAGTGTGTATTTCACTATTTTGTTAAATTTTATACCAAAAACCAGCTAGTCCATATAGCTGTTATAACTGCAGGAGCAGTAATAATTTGTTTTTTCATACAAAGGGTATATTACTCAAATAGTTAACATTGAGTAGGTAAAACCAGCTATTTCATCCATCTGTTATACCGCCGTGTGAGGGCCTACTCCGCCTCTGTCCGTAAAAGGCTCTATTTCACTATCTGGCATAATCGCCCTGCTGAAAGCACGCATTTCATACATCCGGTTTATCTCCAGTTAGCCGCAAAAAATTGTTTTTTTCACCCAAAGTGTGTATTTCACTATTTTGTTAAATTTTATACCAAAAACCAGCTAGTCCATATAGCTGTTATAACTGCAGGAGCAGTAATAATTTGTTTTTTCATACAAAGGGTATATTACTCAAATAGTTAACATTGAGTAGGTAAAACCAGCTATTTCATCCATCTGTTATACCGCTGTGTGAGGGCCTACTCCGCCTCTGTCCGTAAAAGGCTCTATTTCACTATCTGGCATAATCGCCCTGCTGAAAGCACGCATTTCATACATCCGGTTTATCTCCAGTTAGCCGCAAAAAATTGTTTTTTTCACCCAAAGTGTGTATTTCACTATTTTGTTAAATTTTATACCAAAAACCAGCTAGTCCATATAGCTGTTATAACTGCAGGAGCAGTAATAATTTTTTTTTTCATAAAAAGTGTATATTACTCAAATAGTTAACATTGAGTAGGTAAAACCAGCTATTTCATCCATCTGTTATACCGCTGTGTGAGGGCCTACTCCGCCTCTGTCCGTAAAAGGCTCTATTTCACTATCTGGCATAATCGCCCTGCTGAAAGCACGCATTTCATACATCCGGTTTATCTCCAGTTAGCCGCAAAAAATTGTTTTTTTCTCCCAAAGTGTGTATTTCACTATTTTGTTAAATTTTATACCAAAAACCAGCTAGTCCATATAGCTGTTATAACTGCAGGAGCAGTAATAATTTGTTTTTTCATACAAAGGGTATATTACTCAAATAGTTAACATTGAGTAGGTAAAACCAGCTATTTCATCCATCTGTTATACCGCAGTGTGAGGGCCTACTCCGCCTCTGTCCGTAAAAGGGTCTATTTCACTATCTGGCATAATCGCACTGCTGAAAGCAGGCATTTCATACATCCGGTTTATCTCTAGTTAGCCGTCAAAAATTGTTTTTTTCACCCAAAGTGTGTATTTCACTATTTTGTTAAATTTTATACCAAAAACCAGCTAGTCCATATAGCTGTTATAACTGCAGGAGCAGTAATAATTTGTTTTTTCATACAAAGGGTATATTACTCAAATAGTTAACATTGAGTAGGTAAAACCAGCTATTTCATCCATCTGTTATACCGCCGTGTGAGGGCCTACTCCGCCTCTGTCCGTAAAAGGCTCTATTTCACTATCTGGCATAATCGCCCTGCTGAAAGCACGCATTTCATACATCCGGTTTATCTCCAGTTAGCCGCAAAAAATTGTTTTTTTCACCCAAAGTGTGTATTTCACTATTTTGTTAAATTTTATACCAAAAACCAGCTAGTCCATATAGCTGTTATAACTGCAGGAGCAGTAATAATTTGTTTTTTCATACAAAGGGTATATTACTCAAATAGTTAACATTGAGTAGGTAAAACCAGCTATTTCATCCATCTGTTATACCGCCGTGTGAGGGCCTACTCCGCCTCTGTCCGTAAAAGGCTCTATTTCAGTAACTGGCCTCATCGCCCTGCTGAAAGCACGCATTTCATACGTCCGGTTTATCTCCAGTTAGCCGCAAAAAATTGTTTTTTTCACCCAAAGTGTGTATTTCACTATTTTGTTAAATTTTATACCAAAAACCAGCTAGTCCATATAGCTGTTATAACTGCAGGAGCAGTAATAATTTGTTTTTTCATACAAAGGGTATATTACTCAAATAGTTAACATTGAGTAGGTAAAACCAGCTATTTCATCCATCTGTTATACCGCTGTGTGAGGGCCTACTCCGCCTCTGTCCGTAAAAGGCTCTATTTCACTATCTGGCATAATCGCCCTGCTGAAAGCACGCATTTCATACATCCGGTTTATCTCCAGTTAGCCGCAAAAAATTGTTTTTTTCACCCAAAGTGTGTATTTCACTATTTTGTTAAATTTTATACCAAAAACCAGCTAGTCCATATAGCTGTTATAACTGCAGGAGCAGTAATAATTTGTTTTTTCATACAAAGGGTATATTACTCAAATAGTTAACATTGAGTAGGTAAAACCAGCTATTTCATCCATCTGTTATACCGCTGTGTGAGGGCCTACTCCGCCTCTGTCCGTAAAAGGCTCTATTTCACTATCTGGCATAATCGCCCTGCTGAAAGCACGCATTTCATACGTCCGGTTTCTCTCCAGTTAGCCGCAAAAAATTGTTTTTTTCAAATTGAGGGTATTTTTCACTATTTTGTTAAATTTTATACCAAAAACCAGCTAGTCCATATAGCTGTTATAACTGCAGGAGCAGTAATAATTTGTTTTTTCATAAAAAGGGTATATTACTCAAATAGTTAACATTGAGTAGGTAAAACCAGCTATTTCATCCATCTGTTATACCGCCGTGTGAGGGCCTACTCCGCCTCTGTCCGTAAAAGGGTCTATTTCACTATCTGGCATAATCGCCCTGCTGAAAGCACGCATTTCATACGTCCGGTTTATCTCCAGTTAGCCGCAAAAAATTGTTTTTTTCACCCAAAGTGTGTATTTCACTATTTTGTTAAATTTTATACCAAAAACCAGCTAGTCCATATAGCTGTTATAACTGCAGGAGCAGTAATAATTTGTTTTTTCATAAAAAGGGTATATTACTCAAATAGTTAACATTGAGTAGGTAAAACCAGCTATTTCATCCATCTGTTATACCGCTGTGTGAGGGCCTACTCCGCCTCTGTCCGTAAAAGGGTCTATTTCACTATCTGGCATAATCGCCCTGCTGAAAGCACGCATTTCATACATCCGGTTTATCTCTAGTTAGCCGTCAAAAATTCTTTTTTTCAAATTGAGGGTATTTTTCACTATTTTGTTAAATTTTATACCAAAAACCAGCTAGTCCATATAGCTGTTATAACTGCAGGAGCAGTAATAATTTTTTTTTCATAAAAAGGGTATATTACTCAAATAGTTAACATTGAGTAGGTAAAACCAGCTATTTCATCCATCTGTTATACCGCTGTGTGAGGGCCTACTCCGCCTCTGTCCGTAAAAGGCTCTATTTCACTATCTGGCATAATCGCCCATCAGAAAGCACGCATTTTATACGTCCGGTTTATCTCTAGTTAGCCGTCAAAAATTCTTTTTTTCAAATTGAGGGTATTTTTCACTATTTTGTTAAATTTTATACCAAAAACCAGCTAGTCCATATAGCTGTTATAACTGCAGGAGCAGTAATAATTTGTTTTTTCATACAAAGGGTATATTACTCAAATAGTTAACATTGAGTAGGTAAAACCAGCTATTTCATCCATCTGTTATACCGCTGTGTGAGGGCCTACTCCGCCTCTGTCCGTAAAAGGCTCTATTTCACTATCTGGCATAATCGCCCATCAGAAAGCACGCATTTCATACGTCCGGTTTCTCTCCAGTTAGCCGCAAAAATTTTTTTTTTTCAAATTGAGGGTATTTTTCACTATTTTGTTAAATTTTATACCAAAAACCAGCTAGTCCATATAGCTGTTATAACTGCAGGAGCAGGAAAAATTTGTTTTTTCATAAAAAGGGTATATTACTCAAATAGTTAACATTGAGTAGGTAAAACCAGCTATTTCATCCATCTGTTATACCGCTGTGTGAGGGCCTACTCCGCCTCTGTCCGTAAAAGGCTCTATTTCACTATCTGGCATAATCGCCCATCAGAAAGCACGCATTTCATACGTCCGGTTTCTCTCCAGTTAGCCGCAAAAAATTGTTTTTTTCAAATTGAGGGTATTTTTCACTATTTTGTTAAATTTTATACCAAAAACCAGCTAGTCCATATAGCTGTTATAACTGCAGGAGCAGGAAAAATTTGTTTTTTCATAAAAAGGGTATATTACTCAAATAGTTAACATTGAGTAGGTAAAACCAGCTATTTCATCCATCTGTTATACCGCTGTGTGAGGGCCTACTCCGCCTCTGTCCGTAAAAGGCTCTATTTCACTATCTGGCATAATCGCCCTGCTGAAAGCACGCATTTCATACGTCCGGTTTCTCTCCAGTTAGCCGCAAAAAATTGTTTTTTTCAAATTGAGGGTATTTTTCACTATTTTGTTAAATTTTATACCAAAAACCAGCTAGTCCATATAGCTGTTATAACTGCAGGAGCACGCATAAGTTGTTTTTTCATACAAAGGGTATATTACTCAAATAGTTAACATTGAGTAGGTAAAACCAGCTATTTCATCCATCTGTTATACCGCCGTGTGAGGGCCTACTCCGCCTCTGTCCGTAAAAGGCTCTATTTCACTATCTGGCATAATCGCCCATCAGAAAGCACGCATTTCATACGTCCGGTTTCTCTCCAGTTAGCCGCAAAAAATTGTTTTTTTCAAATTGAGGGTATTTTTCACTATTTTGTTAAATTTTATACCAAAAACCAGCTAGTCCATATAGCTGTTATAACTGCAGGAGCAGGAAAAATTTGTTTTTTCATAAAAAGGGTATATTACTCAAATAGTTAACATTGAGTAGGTAAAACCAGCTATTTCATCCATCTGTTATACCGCTGTGTGAGGGCCTACTCCGCCTCTGTCCGTAAAAGGCTCTAGTTCACTATCTGGCATAATCGCCCATCAGAAAGCACGCATTTCATACGTCCGGTTTCTCTCCAGTTAGCCGCAAAAAATTGTTTTTTTCAAATTGAGGGTATTTTTCACTATTTTGTTAAATTTTATACCAAAAACCAGCTAGTCCATATAGCTGTTATAACTGCAGGAGCAGGAAAAATTTGTTTTTTCATACAAAGGGTATATTACTCAAATTGTTAGCATTGAGTAGGTAAAACCAGCTATTTCATCCATCTGTTATACCGCTGTGTGAGGGCCTACTCCGCCTCTGTCCGTAAAAGGCTCTAGTTCACTATCTGGCATAATCGCCCATCAGAAAGCACGCATTTCATACGTCCGGTTTCTCTCCAGTTAGCCGCAAAAAATTGTTTTTTTCAAATTGAGGGTATTTTTCACTATTTTGTTAAATTTTATACCAAAAACCAGCTAGTCCATATAGCTGTTATAACTGCAGGAGCACGCATAAGTTGTTTTTTCATACAAAGGGTATATTACTCAAATTGTTAGCATTGAGTAGGTAAAACCAGCTATTTCATCCATCTGTTATACCGCTGTGTGAGGGCCTACTCCGCCTCTGTCCGTAAAAGGCTCTAGTTCACTATCTGGCATAATCGCCCATCAGAAAGCACGCATTTCATACGTCCGGTTTCTCTCCAGTTAGCCGCAAAAAATTGTTTTTTCAAATTGAGGGTATTTTTCACTATTTTGTTAAATTTTATACCAAAAACCAGCTAGTCCATATAGCTGTTATAACTGCAGGAGCAGTAATATTTTTTTTTTCCTAAAAAGGGTATATTACTCAAATTGTTAGCATTGAGTAGGTAAAACCAGCTAATTCATCCATCTGTTATACCGCTGTGTGAGGGCCTACTCCGCCTCTGTCCGTAAAAGGCTCTAGTTCACTATCTGGCATAATCGCCCATCAGAAAGCACGCATTTCATACGTCCGGTTTCTCTCCAGTTAGCCGCAAAAAATTGTTTTTTTCAAATTGAGGGTATTTTTCACTATTTTGTTAAATTTTATACCTAAAACTAGCTAGTCCATATAGCTGTTATAACTGCAGGAGCACGCATAAGTTGTTTTTTCATACAAAGGGTATATTACTCAAATTGTTAGCATTGAGTAGGTAAAACCAGCTAATTCATCCATCTGTTATACCGCTGTGTGAGGGCCTACTCCGCCTCTGTCCGTAAAAGGCTCTAGTTCACTATCTGGCATAATCGCCCATCAGAAAGCACGCATTTCATACGTCCGGTTTCTCTCCAGTTAGCCGCAAAAAATTGTTTTTTTCAAATTGAGGGTATTTTTCACTATTTTGTTAAATTTTATACCTAAAACTAGCTAGTCCATATAGCTGTTATAACTGCAGGAGCAGGAAAAATTTGTTTTTTCATACAAAGGGTATATTACTCAAATTGTTAGCATTGAGTAGGTAAAACCAGCTAATTCATCCATCTGTTATACCGCTGTGTGAGGGCCTACTCCGCCTCTGTCCGTAAAAGGCTCTAGTTCACTATCTGGCATAATCGCCCATCAGAAAGCACGCATTTCATACGTCCGGTTTCTCTCCAGTTAGCCGCAAAAAATTGTTTTTTTCAAATTGAGGGTATTTTTCACTATTTTGTTAAATTTTATACCAAAAACCAGCTAGTCCATATAGCTGTTATAACTGCAGGAGCAGTAATAATTTGTTTTTTCATACAAAGGGTATATTACTCAAATTGTTAGCATTGAGTAGGTAAAACCAGCTAATTCATCCATCTGTTATACCGCTGTGTGAGGGCCTACTCCGCCTCTGTCCGTAAAAGGCTCTAGTTCACTATCTGGCATAATCGCCCATCAGAAAGCACGCATTTCATACGTCCGGTTTCTCTCCAGTTAGCCGCAAAAAATTGTTTTTTTCAAATTGAGGGTATTTTTCACTATTTTGTTAAATTTTATACCAAAAACCAGCTAGTCCATATAGCTGTTATAACTGCAGGAGCAGGAAAAATTTGTTTTTTCATACAAAGGGTATATTACTCAAATTGTTAGCATTGAGTAGGTAAAACCAGCTAATTCATCCATCTGTTATACCGCTGTGTGAGGGCCTACTCCGCCTCTGTCCGTAAAAGGCTCTAGTTCACTATCTGGCATAATCGCCCATCAGAAAGCACGCATTTCATACGTCCGGTTTCTCTCCAGTTAGCCGCAAAAAATTGTTTTTTTCAAATTGAGGGTATTTTTCACTATTTTGTTAAATTTTATACCAAAAACCAGCTAGTCCATATAGCTGTTATAACTGCAGGAGCAGTAATATTTTTTTTTCCTAAAAAGGGTATATTACTCAAATTGTTAGCATTGAGTAGGTAAAACCAGCTAATTCATCCATCTGTTATACCGCTGTGTGAGGGCCTACTCCGCCTCTGTCCGTAAAAGGCTCTAGTTCACTATCTGGCATAATCGCCCATCAGAAAGCACGCATTTCATACGTCCGGTTTCTCTCCAGTTAGCCGCAAAAAATTGTTTTTTTCAAATTGAGGGTATTTTTCACTATTTTGTTAAATTTTATACCAAAAACCAGCTAGTCCATATAGCTGTTATAACTGCAGGAGCAGGAAAAATTTGTTTTTTCATACAAAGGGTATATTACTCAAATTGTTAGCATTGAGTAGGTAAAACCAGCTAATTCATCCATCTGTTATACCGCTGTGTGAGGGCCTACTCCGCCTCTGTCCGTAAAAGGCTCTAGTTCACTATCTGGCATAATCGCCCATCAGAAAGCACGCATTTCATACGTCCGGTTTCTCTCCAGTTAGCCGCAAAAAATTGTTTTTTTCAAATTGAGGGTATTTTTCACTATTTTGTTAAATTTTATACCAAAAACCAGCTAGTCCATATAGCTGTTATAACTGCAGGAGCACGCCTAAGTTTTTTTTTCATACAAAGGGTATATTACTCAAATTGTTAGCATTGAGTAGGTAAAACCAGCTAATTCATCCATCTGTTATACCGCTGTGTGAGGGCCTACTCCGCCTCTGTCCGTAAAAGGCTCTAGTTCACTATCTGGCATAATCGCCCATCAGAAAGCACGCATTTCATACGTCCGGTTTCTCTCCAGTTAGCCGCAAAAAATTGTTTTTTTCAAATTGAGGGTATTTTTCACTATTTTGTTAAATTTTATACCAAAACCAGCTAGTCCATATAGCTGTTATAACTGCAGGAGCAGTAATATATTTTTTTTTCATACAAAGGGTATATTACTCAAATTGTTAGCATTGAGTAGGTAAAACCAGCTAATTCATCCATCTGTTATACCGCTGTGTGAGGGCCTACTCCGCCTCTGTCCGTAAAAGGCTCTAGTTCACTATCTGGCATAATCGCCCATCAGAAAGCACGCATTTCATACGTCCGGTTTCTCTCCAGTTAGCCGCAAAAAATTGTTTTTTTCAAATTGAGGGTATTTTTCACTATTTTGTTAAATTTTATACCAAAAACCAGCTAGTCCATATAGCTGTTATAACTGCAGGAGCAGTAATATTTTTTTTTCATACAAAGGGTATATTACTCAAATTGTTAGCATTGAGTAGGTAAAACCAGCTAATTCATCCATCTGTTATACCGCTGTGTGAGGGCCTACTCCGCCTCTGTCCGTAAAAGGCTCTAGTTCACTATCTGGCATAATCGCCCATCAGAAAGCACGCATTTCATACGTCCGGTTTCTCTCCAGTTAGCCGCAAAAAATTGTTTTTTTCAAATTGAGGGTATTTTTCACTATTTTGTTAAATTTTATACCAAATCCAGCTAGTCCATATAGCTGTTATAACTGCAGGAGCAGGAAAAATTTGTTTTTTCATACAAAGGGTATATTACTCAAATTGTTAGCATTGAGTAGGTAAAACCAGCTAATTCATCCATCTGTTATACCGCTGTGTGAGGGCCTACTCCGCCTCTGTCCGTAAAAGGCTCTAGTTCACTATCTGGCATAATCGCCCATCAGAAAGCACGCATTTCATACGTCCGGTTTCTCTCCAGTTAGCCGCAAAAATTGTTTTTTTCAAATTGAGGGTATTTTTCACTATTTTGTTAAATTTTATACCAAAAACCAGCTAGTCCATATAGCTGTTATAACTGCAGGAGCAGTAATAATTTTTTTTTTCATACAAAGGGTATATTACTCAAATTGTTAGCATTGAGTAGGTAAAACCAGCTAATTCATCCATCTGTTATACCGCTGTGTGAGGGCCTACTCCGCCTCTGTCCGTAAAAGGCTCTAGTTCACTATCTGGCATAATCGCCCATCAGAAAGCACGCATTTCATACGTCCGGTTTCTCTCCAGTTAGCCGCAAAAAATTGTTTTTTTCAAATTGAGGGTATTTTTCACTATTTTGTTAAATTTTATACCAAAACCAGCTAGTCCATATAGCTGTTATAACTGCAGGAGCAGGAAAAATTTGTTTTTTCATACAAAGGGTATATTACTCAAATTGTTAGCATTGAGTAGGTAAAACCAGCTAATTCATCCATCTGTTATACCGCTGTGTGAGGGCCTACTCCGCCTCTGTCCGTAAAAGGCTCTAGTTCACTATCTGGCATAATCGCCCATCAGAAAGCACGCATTTCATACGTCCGGTTTCTCTCCAGTTAGCCGCAAAAAATTGTTTTTTTCAAATTGAGGGTATTTTTCACTATTTTGTTAAATTTTATACCCAAAACCAGCTAGTCCATATAGCTGTTATAACTGCAGGAGCAGTAATAGTTTTTTTTCATACAAAGGGTATATTACTCAAATTGTTAGCATTGAGTAGGTAAAACCAGCTAATTCATCCATCTGTTATACCGCTGTGTGAGGGCCTACTCCGCCTCTGTCCGTAAAAGGCTCTAGTTCACTATCTGGCATAATCGCCCATCAGAAAGCACGCATTTCATACGTCCGGTTTCTCTCCAGTTAGCCGCCAAAAATTGTTTTTTTCAAATTGAGGGTATTTTTCACTATTTTGTTAAATTTTATACCAAAACCAGCTAGTCCATATAGCTGTTATAACTGCAGGAGCAGGAAAAGTTTCTTTTTACATACAAAGGGTATATTACTCAAATTGTTAGCATTGAGTAGGTAAAACCAGCTAATTCATCCATCTGTTATACCGCTGTGTGAGGGCCTACTCCGCCTCTGTCCGTAAAAGGCTCTAGTTCACTATCTGGCATAATCGCCCATCAGAAAGCACGCATTTCATACGTCCGGTTTCTCTCCAGTTAGCCGCAAAAAATTGTTTTTTTCAAATTGAGGGTATTTTTCACTATTTTGTTAAATTTTATACCAAAACCAGCTAGTCCATATAGCTGTTATAACTGCAGGAGCAGTAAGTTGTTTTTTCATACAAAGGGTATATTACTCAAATTGTTAGCATTGAGTAGGTAAAACCAGCTAATTCATCCATCTGTTATACCGCTGTGTGAGGGCCTACTCCGCCTCTGTCCGTAAAAGGCTCTAGTTCACTATCTGGCATAATCGCCCATCAGAAAGCACGCATTTCATACGTCCGGTTTCTCTCCAGTTAGCCGCAAAAAATTGTTTTTTTCAAATTGAGGTTATTTTTCACTATTTTGTTAAATTTTATACCCAAAACCAGCTAGTCCATATAGCTGTTATAACTGCAGGAGCAGTAATAGTTTTATTTTCCTAAAAAGGGTATATTACTCAAATTGTTAGCATTGAGTAGGTAAAACCAGCTAATTCATCCATCTGTTATACCGCTGTGTGAGGGCCTACTCCGCCTCTGTCCGTAAAAGGCTCTAGTTCACTATCTGGCATAATCGCCCATCAGAAAGCACGCATTTCATACGTCCGGTTTCTCTCCAGTTAGCCGCCAAAAATTGTTTTTTTCAAATTGAGGGTATTTTTCACTATTTTGTTAAATTTTATACCAAAAACCAGCTAGTCCATATAGCTGTTATAACTGCAGGAGCAGTAATATTTTTTTTTCATACAAAGGGTATATTACTCAAATTGTTAGCATTGAGTAGGTAAAACCAGCTAATTCATCCATCTGTTATACCGCTGTGTGAGGGCCTACTCCGCCTCTGTCCGTAAAAGGCTCTAGTTCACTATCTGGCATAATCGCCCATCAGAAAGCACGCATTTCATACGTCCGGTTTCTCTCCAGTTAGCCGCCAAAAATTGTTTTTTTCAAATTGAGGGTATTTTTCACTATTTTGTTAAATTTTATACCCAAAACCAGCTAGTCCATATAGCTGTTATAACTGCAGGAGCAGTAATAGTTTTTTTTTCCTAAAAAGGGTATATTACTCAAATTGTTAGCATTGAGTAGGTAAAACCAGCTAATTCATCCATCTGTTATACCGCTGTGTGAGGGCCTACTCCGCCTCTGTCCGTAAAAGGCTCTAGTTCACTATCTGGCATAATCGCCCATCAGAAAGCACGCATTTCATACGTGCGGTTTCTCTCCAGTTAGCCGCCAAAAATTGTTTTTTTCAAATTGAGGGTATTTTTCACTATTTTGTTAAATTTTATACCCAAAACCAGCTAGTCCATATAGCTGTTATAACTGCAGGAGCAGTAATAGTTTTATTTTCCTAAAAAGGGTATATTACTCAAATTGTTAGCATTGAGTAGGTAAAACCAGCTAATTCATCCATCTGTTATACCGCTGTGTGAGGGCCTACTCCGCCTCTGTCCGTAAAAGGCTCTAGTTCACTATCTGGCATAATCGCCCATCAGAAAGCACGCATTTCATACGTCCGGTTTCTCTCCAGTTAGCCGCCAAAAATTGTTTTTTCAAATTGAGGGTATTTTTCACTATTTTGTTAAATTTTATACCAAAAACCAGCTAGTCCATATAGCTGTTATAACTGCAGGAGCAGTAATAGTTTTTTTTCATACAAAGGGTATATTACTCAAATTGTTAGCATTGAGTAGGTAAAACCAGCTAATTCATCCATCTGTTATACCGCTGTGTGAGGGCCTACTCCGCCTCTGTCCGTAAAAGGCTCTAGTTCACTATCTGGCATAATCGCCCATCAGAAAGCACGCATTTCATACGTCCGGTTTCTCTCCAGTTAGCCGCAAAAAATTGTTTTTTTCAAATTGAGGGTATTTTTCACTATTTTGTTAAATTTTATACCCAAAACCAGCTAGTCCATATAGCTGTTATAACTGCAGGAGCAGTAATAGTTTTTTTTCATACAAAGGGTATATTACTCAAATTGTTAGCATTGAGTAGGTAAAACCAGCTAATTCATCCATCTGTTATACCGCTGTGTGAGGGCCTACTCCGCCTCTGTCCGTAAAAGGCTCTAGTTCACTATCTGGCATAATCGCCCATCAGAAAGCACGCATTTCATACGTCCGGTTTCTCTCCAGTTAGCCGCAAAAAATTGTTTTTTTCAAATTGAGGGTATTTTTCACTATTTTGTTAAATTTTATACCCAAAACCAGCTAGTCCATATAGCTGTTATAACTGCAGGAGCAGTAATAGTTGTTTTTTCATACAAAGGGTATATTACTCAAATTGTTAGCATTGAGTAGGTAAAACCAGCTAATTCATCCATCTGTTATACCGCTGTGTGAGGGCCTACTCCGCCTCTGTCCGTAAAAGGCTCTATTTCACTATCTGGCATAATCGCCCTGCTGAAAGCACGCATTTCATACATCCGGTTTATCTCTAGTTAGCCGTCAAAAATTGTTTTTTTCAAATTGAGGGTATTTTTCACTATTTTGTTAAATTTTATACCAAAAACCAGCTAGTCCATATAGCTGTTATAACTGCAGGAGCAGTAATAATTTTTTTTTTCCTAAAAAGTGTATATTACTCAAATTGTTAGCATTGAGTAGGTAAAACCAGCTAATTCATCCATCTGTTATACCGCTGTGTGAGGGCCTACTCCGCCTCTGTCCGTAAAAGGCTCTAGTTCACTATCTGGCATAATCGCCCATCAGAAAGCACGCATTTCATACGTCCGGTTTCTCTCCAGTTAGCCGCAAAAAATTGTTTTTTTCAAATTGAGGGTATTTTTCACTATTTTGTTAAATTTTATACCAAAACCAGCTAGTCCATATAGCTGTTATAACTGCAGGAGCAGTAATATTTTTTTTCATACAAAGGGTATATTACTCAAATTGTTAGCATTGAGTAGGTAAAACCAGCTAATTCATCCATCTGTTATACCGCTGTGTGAGGGCCTACTCCGCCTCTGTCCGTAAAAGGCTCTAGTTCACTATCTGGCATAATCGCCCATCAGAAAGCACGCATTTCATACGTGCGGTTTCTCTCCAGTTAGCCGCAAAAAATTGTTTTTTTCAAATTGAGGGTATTTTTCACTATTGTGTTAAATTTTATACCAAAAACCAGCTAGTCCATATAGCTGTTATAACTGCAGGAGCAGTAATAGTTTTTTTTCCTAAAAAGGGTATATTACTCAAATTGTTAGCATTGAGTAGGTAAAACCAGCTAATTCATCCATCTGTTATACCGCTGTGTGAGGGCCTACTCCGCCTCTGTCCGTAAAAGGCTCTAGTTCACTATCTGGCATAATCGCCCATCAGAAAGCACGCATTTCATACGTCCGGTTTCTCTCCAGTTAGCCGCCAAAAATTGTTTTTTTCAAATTGAGGTTATTTTTCACTATTTTGTTAAATTTTATACCCAAAACCAGCTAGTCCATATAGCTGTTATAACTGCAGGAGCAGTAATAGTTTTTTTTTCCTAAAAAGGGTATATTACTCAAATTGTTAGCATTGAGTAGGTAAAACCAGCTAATTCATCCATCTGTTATACCGCTGTGTGAGGGCCTACTCCGCCTCTGTCCGTAAAAGGCTCTAGTTCACTATCTGGCATAATCGCCCATCAGAAAGCACGCATTTCATACGTCCGGTTTCTCTCCAGTTAGCCGCAAAAAATTGTTTTTTTCAAATTGAGGGTATTTTTCACTATTTTGTTAAATTTTATACCAAAACCAGCTAGTCCATATAGCTGTTATAACTGCAGGAGCAGTAATATTTTTTTTTTCATACAAAGGGTATATTACTCAAATTGTTAGCATTGAGTAGGTAAAACCAGCTAATTCATCCATCTGTTATACCGCTGTGTGAGGGCCTACTCCGCCTCTGTCCGTAAAAGGCTCTAGTTCACTATCTGGCATAATCGCCCATCAGAAAGCACGCATTTCATACGTGCGGTTTCTCTCCAGTTAGCCGCAAAAAATTGTTTTTTTCAAATTGAGGGTATTTTTCACTATTTTGTTAAATTTTATACCCAAAACCAGCTAGTCCATATAGCTGTTATAACTGCAGGAGCAGTAATATTTTTTTTTCCTAAAAAGGGTATATTACTCAAATTGTTAGCATTGAGTAGGTAAAACCAGCTAATTCATCCATCTGTTATACCGCTGTGTGAGGGCCTACTCCGCCTCTGTCCGTAAAAGGCTCTAGTTCACTATCTGGCATAATCGCCCATCAGAAAGCACGCATTTCATACGTCCGGTTTCTCTCCAGTTAGCCGCAAAAAATTGTTTTTTTCAAATTGAGGGTATTTTTCACTATTTTGTTAAATTTTATACCAAAACCAGCTAGTCCATATAGCTGTTATAACTGCAGGAGCAGTAATAGTTTTTTTTTCCTAAAAAGGGTATATTACTCAAATTGTTAGCATTGAGTAGGTAAAACCAGCTAATTCATCCATCTGTTATACCGCTGTGTGAGGGCCTACTCCGCCTCTGTCCGTAAAAGGCTCTAGTTCACTATCTGGCATAATCGCCCATCAGAAAGCACGCATTTCATACGTCCGGTTTCTCTCCAGTTAGCCGCCAAAAATTTTTTTTTCAAATTGAGGGTATTTTTCACTATTTTGTTAAATTTTATACCAAAAACCAGCTAGTCCATATAGCTGTTATAACTGCAGGAGCAGTAATAGTTTTTTTTTCCTAAAAAGGGTATATTACTCAAATTGTTAGCATTGAGTAGGTAAAACCAGCTAATTCATCCATCTGTTATACCGCTGTGTGAGGGCCTACTCCGCCTCTGTCCGTAAAAGGCTCTAGTTCACTATCTGGCATAATCGCCCATCAGAAAGCACGCATTTTATACGTCCGGTTTCTCTCCAGTTAGCCGCAAAAAATTGTTTTTTTCAAATTGAGGGTATTTTTCACTATTTTGTTAAATTTTATACCTAAAACTAGCTAGTCCATATAGCTGTTATAACTGCAGGAGCACGCATAAGTTGTTTTTTCATACAAAGGGTATATTACTCAAATTGTTAGCATTGAGTAGGTAAAACCAGCTAATTCATCCATCTGTTATACCGCTGTGTGAGGGCCTACTCCGCCTCTGTCCGTAAAAGGCTCTAGTTCACTATCTGGCATAATCGCCCATCAGAAAGCACGCATTTCATACGTCCGGTTTCTCTCCAGTTAGCCGCAAAAAATTGTTTTTTTCAAATTGAGGGTATTTTTCACTATTTTGTTAAATTTTATACCAAAAACCAGCTAGTCCATATAGCTGTTATAACTGCAGGAGCAGTAATATTTTTTTTTTCCTAAAAAGGGTATATTACTCAAATTGTTAGCATTGAGTAGGTAAAACCAGCTAATTCATCCATCTGTTATACCGCTGTGTGAGGGCCTACTCCGCCTCTGTCCGTAAAAGGCTCTAGTTCACTATCTGGCATAATCGCCCATCAGAAAGCACGCATTTCATACGTCCGGTTTCTCTCCAGTTAGCCGCAAAAAATTGTTTTTTTCAAATTGAGGGTATTTTTCACTATTTTGTTAAATTTTATACCCAAAACCAGCTAGTCCATATAGCTGTTATAACTGCAGGAGCAGTAATAATTTGTTTTTTCATACAAAGGGTATATTACTCAAATTGTTAGCATTGAGTAGGTAAAACCAGCTAATTCATCCATCTGTTATACCGCTGTGTGAGGGCCTACTCCGCCTCTGTCCGTAAAAGGCTCTAGTTCACTATCTGGCATAATCGCCCATCAGAAAGCACGCATTTCATACGTCCGGTTTCTCTCCAGTTAGCCGCAAAAAATTGTTTTTTTCAAATTGAGGGTATTTTTCACTATTTTGTTAAATTTTATACCAAAAGCCAGCTAGTCCATATAGCTGTTATAACTGCAGGAGCAGTAATAGTTTTTTTTTCATACAAAGGGTATATTACTCAAATTGTTAGCATTGAGTAGGTAAAACCAGCTAATTCATCCATCTGTTATACCGCTGTGTGAGGGCCTACTCCGCCTCTGTCCGTAAAAGGCTCTAGTTCACTATCTGGCATAATCGCCCATCAGAAAGCACGCATTTCATACGTCCGGTTTCTCTCCAGTTAGCCGCAAAAAATTGTTTTTTTCAAATTGAGGGTATTTTTCACTATTTTGTTAAATTTTATAACTAAAACCAGCTAGTCCATATAGCTGTTATAACTGCAGGAGCAGTAATAGTTTTTTTTCCTACAAAGGGTATATTACTCAAATTGTTAGCATTGAGTAGGTAAAACCAGCTAATTCATCCATCTGTTATACCGCTGTGTGAGGGCCTACTCCGCCTCTGTCCGTAAAAGGCTCTAGTTCACTATCTGGCATAATCGCCCATCAGAAAGCACGCATTTCATACGTCCGGTTTCTCTCCAGTTAGCCGCAAAAAATTGTTTTTTTCAAATTGAGGGTATTTTTCACTATTTTGTTAAATTTTATACCAAAAACCAGCTAGTCCATATAGCTGTTATAACTGCAGGAGCAGTAATAGTTTTTTTTCATACAAAGGGTATATTACTCAAATTGTTAGCATTGAGTAGGTAAAACCAGCTAATTCATCCATCTGTTATACCGCTGTGTGAGGGCCTACTCCGCCTCTGTCCGTAAAAGGCTCTAGTTCACTATCTGGCATAATCGCCCATCAGAAAGCACGCATTTCATACGTCCGGTTTCTCTCCAGTTAGCCGCAAAAAATTGTTTTTTTCAAATTGAGGGTATTTTTCACTATTTTGTTAAATTTTATACCAAAAACCAGCTAGTCCATATAGCTGTTATAACTGCAGGAGCAGGAAAAATTTGTTTTTTCATACAAAGGGTATATTACTCAAATTGTTAGCATTGAGTAGGTAAAACCAGCTCTTTCATACATATACATATTTATACTTATTGTGCCAAATATACTTTTTATTACTGTTCTGGTTGGTGAGTCGCAACAATGAGGAAACAATCTAGTAGGGGACGTGGACGCGGTCGTGGTGGTGTCAGTGGACCCTCTGGTGCAGGGAGAGGACGTGGCCGTTCGGCCACCGCCACAGCAAGTAGTGAACCAAGTACCTCAGGTCCCGGTAGCCGCCAGAATTTAAATCGATATTTGGTGGGGCCCAATGCCGTTTTGAGGATGGTAAGGCCCGAGCAGGTACAAGCATTAGTCGATTGGGTGGCCGACAGTGCATCCAGCACGTTCACAACATTATCTCACACTCAGTCTTCAGCAGAAAGCGCCCAGATGGCTCCCGAAAACCAAGCCCATCAGTCTGTCAGATCACCCCCATGCATATCAGGGAAACAGCCAGAGCCAGAAGTTATGCAGCAGTCTCTGATTCTGTTTGAAGACTCTGCTGGCAGGGTTTCCCAAGGGCATCCACCTAGCCCTTCCGCAGCGGTGGAAGACATACCATGCACTGACGCACAACCACTTATGTTTCCAGATGATGAGGACATGGGAATACCACCTCAGCAGAGTCATCAAGTATCTGATGATGACGAAACGCAGGTGCCTACTGCCGCGTCTTACTGCAGTGTGCAGGCTGAACAGGAGGAGGTCAGGGAGGAAGACTGGGTGGAAGACGATGCAGAGGACGATGAGGTCCTAGACCCCACATGGACTGAAGGTCGTGCCGCTGACTTGGATAGTTCACAGGAAGAGGCAGTGGTGAGGCCGAGAAAACAGCGAAGCCAAAGAGAGAGCAGGGGGCAAAAGCAGACCAGCTGCCGCCCCGAGAGTTCGCCTGCTACTGGCCAGCGCCAACAGAGACTCAGCACCCCAAAGGCAACTTCAAGGAGTTCCCTGGCATGGCACTTCTTCAAACAATGTGCTGACGACAAGGCCCGAGTGATTTGCACGCTGTGCCATCAGAGCCTGAGGCGGGGCGTTAACGTTCTGAACCTCAGCACAACTTGCATGACCAGGCATCTACATGCAAAGCATGAACTGCAGTGGAGTAAACACCTTAAAAACAAGGAACTCAATCAGGCTCCCCCTGCCCACTCTACTGCTGCTGCCTCGGCCACTGCCTTCGCCACGGGAGGAATGTTGCCACCTGCCGACCCCCACACAGAGGATGTGCCACCGACACCACCACCACCACCAACTGCGTCACCAAGCAACTCTACCCTGTCACCCATCAGCAGCGTTCAGCTCTCCATCTCACAAACCTTTGAGAGAAAGCGTAAATTCTCACCAAGCCACCCTCGAGCCCTGGGCCTGAATGCCAGCATTTCTAAACTACTGGCCTTTGAAATGCTGTCATTCAGGCTGGTGGACACAGACGGCTTCAAACAGCTGATGGCCATGGCTGTCCCACAGTATGTTGTTCCCAGCCGCCACTACTTCTCCAAGACAGCCGTGCCTTCCCTGCACAAGCAAGTATCTGATCAAATCAAGTGTGCACTGCGCAACGCCATTTGTGGCAAGGTCCACCTAACCACAGATACGTGGACCAGTAAGCACGGCCAGGGACGCTATATCTCCCTAACTGCACACTGGGTAAATGTAGTGGCGGCTGGGCCCCAGACGGAGAGTTCCTTTGCGCACGTCCTTCCTCCGCCAAGGATCGCAGGGCATCATTCTTTGCCTCCTGTAGCCTCCTCCTCCTACTCGGCCTCCTCCTCCACTGCTTCCACCAGCTCATCCAGTCAGCCACACACTGTCACCACCAACTTCAGCACAGCCCGGGGGAAACGTCAGCAGGCCGTTCTGAAACTCATATGTTTGGGGGACAGGCCCCACACCGCGCAGGAGTTGTGGCGGGGTATTGAGCAACAGACCGACGAGTGGTTGCTGCCGGTGGGCCTCAAGCCCGGCCTGGTGGTGTGCGATAATGGGCGAAATCTCGTGGCAGCTCTGGGACTAGCCGGTTTGACGCACATCCCGTGCCTGGCGCATGTGCTGAATTTGGTGGTGCAGAAGTTCCTCCACAACTACCCAGACATGTCAGAGCTGCTGCATAAGGTGCGGGCCGTCTGTGCGCGCTTTCGCCGTTCACATCCTGCAGCTGCTCGCCTGTCTGCTCTACAGCGGAACTTCGCCCTTCCGGCTCACCGACTAATATGTGACGTGCCCACCCGTTGGAACTCCACCTTGCACATGCTGGAGAGACTGTGCGAGCAGCAGCAGGCCATAGTGGAGTTTCAGCTGCAGCACGCACGGGTCAGTCGCACTGCCGAACAGCACCACTTTACCACCAGTGATTGGGCCTCCATGCGAGACCTGTGTGCCCTGTTGCGCTGTTTCGAGTACTCCACCAACATGGCCAGTGGCGATGACAGCGTTATCAGTCTTACAATACCACTTTTATGTCTCCTGGAGAAAACGCTTAGGGCTATGATGGAAGAGGAGGTGGCCCGGGAAGAGGAGGAGGAGGAGGAGGAGGGTTCGTTTTTAGCACTGTCAGGCCAGTCTGTTAGAAGTGGCTCAGAGGGAGGTCTTTTCCAACAGCAGAGAGCAGGTACAAATGCGGCCAGCCAGGGCCCACTACCGGAGGACGAGGAGGATGAGGAGGAGGTGGAGGAGGATGAGGAGGAAGCAGGTTCACAGCGGGGTGTCACCCAACACAGCTCAGGCACCTCACTGGTGCGTGGCTGGGGGGATATACAGGACGATGGCGATACGCCCCCCACAGAGGACAGCTTGTCCTTAACTCTGGGGAGCCTGGCACACATGAGCGACTACATGCTGCAGTGCCTGCGCAACGACAGCAGAGTTGCCCACATTTTAACGTGTGCAGACTACTGGGTGGCCACCCTGCTTGATCCCAGGTACAAAGACAATGTGCCTACTTTACTTCCTGCACTGGAGCGTGATAGGAAGATGCGCGAGTACAAGCGCACGCTGGTAGACGCGCTCCTGAGAGCATTCCCAAATGTCACAGGGGAACAGGTGGAAGGCCAAGGCAGAGGAGGCGCTAGGGGTCGCCAACGCAGCTTTCTCACGGCCAGCTCCTCTGAGGGCAGGGTTAGCATGGCAGAAATGTGGCAAAGTTTTGTCTCCACGCCACAGATAAATGCACCACCTGATGCGGAACGTGTTAGCAGGAGGCAACATTTCACTAACATGGTTGAACAGTACGTCTGCACATCCCTCCACGTACTGACGGATGGTTCGGCCCCATTCAACTTCTGGGTTTCAAAATTGTCCACGTGGCCAGAGTTAGCATGTTATGCCTTGGAGGTACTGTCCTGCCCGGCGGCCAGCGTTTTATCGGAACGTGTATTCAGCACGGCAGGGGGCGTCATTACTGACAAACGCAGCCGCCTGTCAACAGCCAACGTGGACAAGCTGACGTTCATAAAAATGAACCAGGCATGGATCCCACAGGACCTGGCCCTCCCTGCTGCAGAGTAGTCCTTAAGAATTGCCTTCGCCTAAACCATGTTGTCTCGTACTCCGTGCCACTTCTTTATCCAATTTTTTTTTTTTTTTTTTTAAATTAACCAGGATCTTGGGGTGCAACCCAAAGTTGAATGAACCTCTCCTCTGTCTGCTGGCCGGGGCCTAAATAGATGAAAGTGGCCGGTTAAACTGGTGGGTGAAATGAAGCCGTAACCTCTGCCATGCAACCTCTCTCCTCCGTCTGGGTGCAGGGGTCAAAGTAACTATATGGCGCTTTCTTCAGTGCTGGCTGATAGAAAGCTAATGCTTGAGCCATCTGACATGTGTGACTTGTCTGGGTGCTAAGGCCCAAGTCAAGTCAAGTGGCCTTCCCCTCTGCTTGGTGAAATGCTGCAATGATTCTCCGGTGTGGTACCTCTCTCCTCCGTCTGGGTGCAGGGGTCAAAGTAACTATATGGCGCTTTCTTCAGTGCTGGCTGATAGAAAGCTAATGCTTGAGCCATCTGACATGTGTGACTTGTCTGGGTGCTAAGGCCCAAGTCAAGTCAAGTGGCCTTCCCCTCTGCTTGGTGAAATGATGCAATGATTCTCCGGTGTGGTACCTCTCTCCTCCGTCTGGGTGCAGGGGTCAAAGTAACTATATGGCGCTTTCTTCAGTGCTGGCTGATAGAAAGCTAATGCTTGAGCCATCTGACATGTGTGACTTGTCTGGGTGCTAAGGCCCAAGTCAAGTCAAGTGGCCTTCCCTCTGCTTGGTGAAATGATGCAATGATTCTCCGGTGTGGTACCTCTCTCCTCCGTCTGGGTGCAGGGGTCAAAGTAACTATATGGCGCTTTCTTCAGTGCTGGCTGATAGAAAGCTAATGCTTGAGCCATCTGACATGTGTGACTTGTCTGGGTGCTAAGGCCCAAGTCAAGTCAAGTGGCCTTCCCCTCTGCTTGGTGAAATGATGCAATGATTCTCCGGTGTGGTACCTCTCTCCTCCGTCTGGGTGCAGGGGTCAAAGTAACTATATGGCGCTTTCTTCAGTGCTGGCTGATAGAAAGCTAATGCTTGAGCCATCTGACATGTGTGACTTGTCTGGGTGCTAAGGCCCAAGTCAAGGCAAGTGGCCTTCCCTCTGCTTGGTGAAATGATGCAATGATTCTCCGGTGTGGTACCTCTCTCCTCCGTCTGGGTGCAGGGGTCAAAGTAACTATATGGCGCTTTCTTCAGTGCTGGCTGATAGAAAGCTAATGCTTGAGCCATCTGACATGTGTGACTTGTCTGGGTGCTAAGGCCCAAGTCAAGTCAAGTGGCCTTCCTCTCTGCTTGGTGAAATGATGCAATGATTCTCCGGTGTGGTACCTCTCTCCTCCGTCTGGGTGCAGGGGTCAAAGTAACTATATGGCGCTTTCTTCAGTGCTGGCTGATAGAAAGCTAATGCTTGAGCCATCTGACATGTGTGACTTGTCTGGGTGCTAAGGCCCAAGTCAAGGCAAGTGGCCTTCCCCTCTGCTTGGTGAAATGATGCAATGATTCTCCGGTGTGGTACCTCTCTCCTCCGTCTGGGTGCAGGGGTCAAAGTAACTATATGGCGCTTTCTTCAGTGCTGGCTGATAGAAAGCTAATGCTTGAGCCATCTGACATGTGTGACTTGTCTGGGTGCTAAGGCCCAAGTCAAGTCAAGTGGCCTTCCCCTCTGCTTGGTGAAATGCTGCAATGATTCTCCGGTGTGGTACCTCTCTCCTCCGTCTGGGTGCAGGGGTCAAAGTAACTATATGGCGCTTTCTTCAGTGCTGGCTGATAGAAAGCTAATGCTTGAGCCATCTGACATGTGTGACTTGTCTGGGTGCTAAGGCCCAAGTCAAGTCAAGTGGCCTTCCCCTCTGCTTGGTGAAATGATGCAATGATTCTCCGGTGTGGTACCTCTCTCCTCCGTCTGGGTGCAGGGGTCAAAGTAACTATATGGCGCTTTCTTCAGTGCTGGCTGATAGAAAGCTAATGCTTGAGCCATCTGACATGTGTGACTTGTCTGGGTGCTAAGGCCCAAGTCAAGTCAAGTGGCTTCCCCTCTGCTTGGTGAAATGATGCAATGATTCTCCGGTGTGGTACCTCTCTCCTCCGTCTGGGTGCAGGGGTCAAAGTAACTATATGGCGCTTTCTTCAGTGCTGGCTGATAGAAAGCTAATGCTTGAGCCATCTGACATGTGTGACTTGTCTGGGTGCTAAGGCCCAAGTCAAGTCAAGTGGCCTTCCCTCTGCTTGGTGAAATGATGCAATGATTCTCCGGTGTGGTACCTCTCTCCTCCGTCTGGGTGCAGGGGTCAAAGTAACTATATGGCGCTTTCTTCAGTGCTGGCTGATAGAAAGCTAATGCTTGAGCCATCTGACATGTGTGACTTGTCTGGGTGCTAAGGCCCAAGTCAAGTCAAGTGGCCTTCCCCTCTGCTTGGTGAAATGATGCAATGATTCTCCGGTGTGGTACCTCTCTCCTCCGTCTGGGTGCAGGGGTCAAAGTAACTATATGGCGCTTTCTTCAGTGCTGGCTGATAGAAAGCTAATGCTTGAGCCATCTGACATGTGTGACTTGTCTGGGTGCTAAGGCCCAAGTCAAGTCAAGTGGCCTTCCCCTCTGCTTGGTGAAATGATGCAATGATTCTCCGGTGTGGTACCTCTCTCCTCCGTCTGGGTGCAGGGGTCAAAGTAACTATATGGCGCTTTCTTCAGTGATGGCTGATAGAAAGCTAATGCTTGAGCCATCTGACATGTGTGACTTGTCTGGGTGCTAAGGCCCAAGTCAAGGCAAGTGGCCTTCACCTCTGGTGATTGATCTAACATTTTATGCTGCGGGCCTGAATCAGTGACTTTGGCCTGCGGCATCGCTGGGTGGAATCAATGGGGTCTTGGTGTGATTTTTACTGGCCTTCTTCTGTGCTGGGTGATAGAAAGCTAATGCTTGAGCCATCTGACATGTGTGACTTGTCTGGGTGCTAAGGCTGAAGTCAAGGCAAGTGGCCTTCCCCTCTGCTGGTTGATCTAAAATTTTATGCTGCGGGCCTGAATCAGTGACTTTGGCCTGCGGCATCGCTGGGTGGAATCAATGGGGTCTTGGTGTGATTTTTACTGGCCTTCTTCTGTGCTGGCTGATAGAAAGCTAATGCTTGAGCCATCTGACATGTGTGACTTGTCTGGGTGCTAAGGCCCAAGTCAAGTCAAGTGGCCTTCCCCTCTGCTTGGTGAAATGATGCAATGATTCTCCGGTGTGGTACCTCTCTCCTCCGTCTGGGTGCAGGGGTCAAAGTAACTATATGGCGCTTTCTTCAGTGCTGGCTGATAGAAAGCTAATGCTTGAGCCATCTGACATGTGTGACTTGTCTGGGTGCTAAGGCCCAAGTCAAGTCAAGTGGCCTTCCCCTCTGCTTGGTGAAATGATGCAATGATTCTCCGGTGTGGTACCTCTCTCCTCCGTCTGGGTGCAGGGGTCAAAGTAACTATATGGCGCTTTCTTCAGTGATGGCTGATAGAAAGCTAATGCTTGAGCCATCTGACATGTGTGACTTGTCTGGGTGCTAAGGCCCAAGTCAAGGCAAGTGGCCTTCCCCTCTGCTTGGTGAAATGCTGCAATGATTCTCCGGTGTGGTACCTCTCTCCTCCGTCTGGGTGCAGGGGTCAAAGTAACTATATGGGGCTTTCTCCTGTGGTGTGTGACTTGAAGCCTGATTCTCTGCTATGGGACCTCACTCCAATCAATATTGGTTTATTTTTATTTATTTTATGTTAACTCATTATTTCCCTATCTACATTTGTTTGCAGGGGGTTTACCTATATTTTGCTGCCTTTTGCAGCCCTCTAGCCCTTTCCGGGTGTCTTTTACAGCCTTTTTAGTGCCCAAAAGTTCGGGTCCCCATTGACTTCTATGGGGTTCGGGTTCGGGAAAAGGTTCGGTATGAGTTCGGATCCAGAACCCGGACATTTTTCCGATGTTCGGTCGAACATCTCGAACCCGAACTTCAAGGTGTTCGCTCATCTCTAGTGACAAGACCCTTTAAATAATGTTAAATCTATCAGGCCACATAGGGTCCCACCCATCCTGCCCAGGCTACCCACTGCATAAAAGTGGGTTTACAAACAAATGTGCAACTTCTTAATGCCACAGAGCTGGCACAGGGGGCTTCTTACACCTCCCCCATTGTGTATGTATCCCGTCATTCTCCTATGCAGTCTCTACCTATCTGGATTAGTACAGAAGGGGAATTTAGTAAACTGAAGGACATTTAGATAGGAATGATTACATGATCCTAGGAACCCAAACTCTTTCTAATATCATTTCAGTGTAGGCCATATTATACTGTATGTTAGACATACATGCAGCTGCAATGAATGAAAGTGAAAGGAGATTTTAGGTTTGCATCAACATCCTTTAAAACAATTTATGAATATGGGTGTATAGGTGTAACTTAGTAAATTATCTTTTCTTATTACCCTTTACCTTTTTATTGCTCCTATCTTCTGTTCTCTGCTGAAGTCACAAAAAAAATGGGTTGGGAGATCGTAATCCTGGCCACCAAATGGTTAACATACCAAGCAGGTTGGTGGAAAGATTTACGTGAGGTAAGCAACTTTTTTGAGCATATCTATTTAAAGTCACATTATTACTGGAAAACATCTTAGGCTGGGTTCAGACCCGCGCTGCTTTTTGTGTGCATTTGTCGCGCGTTTTTTTGCGCTTTTTTGCAATAGTGAACGCGCGTTTAACGCGCGTTTGTGTGATAGACAGCAGTGTTGGCCAATGTAAAAACAGGCGTGTGTATATAAAAAGGTGGACCATTAACAGACCTTTCCTGCTGGTAAAAAGGTCTGTATTGACAGTGTTTGGTGCTGGAATGGACTACTCAAGAAGAAGGGCAAGTGCGGCACTTGTTGTAGCAGATCCAAGCGTCCACCGATTGAGAGGGCTTAAGGCGAGATATAGCGACGCTTCTGGGTCCATCCAGTTATTGCCAGCAGACAGGAAAGGGGCCAGTTTTGGGCCCTTTACGAGACCCTCCGGGGCCATGCCGACAAATTTTTTGCCTACACCCGGATGTCCATCTCCAGGTTTGTACCTATGCTACTTTTGGATTACACTTCTTTGTGTTGTGAATGTACCCTGGTTGTCTGTAATGCTCTTTTTTATATCTCCTAATTTCGTTAAATACAGCTTTGATGAGCTCCTGGGGTTGTTGTCGCCCCTTATTGAACGACAGGACACCTTCATGCGGGACAGTATACCACCAGCGGAAAGACTGATTATTACTTTGCGGTAAGTTTTTTATAATTATTGCCTTTTAAAGCATTAGCCTTGTCTTGTGAATGGACCTTAGTGTGCCCTTTGTTTGGTTGTTTCTCTGGCTTGTATGTGTTTGCGCGTTGGTTTATGTTTGTGTTGTTGGTAGTGTTTTTAGTCTAATAGTTATCATACCTTCAAAATGTACACGTTTGTAAAGAAATCTGAAAGATTTGTGAAAAATGAGTCAGTTTAAAACATATAACCTTTTTTACTTTTTGTGAAAAGTAATATCCTCTTACTTTTTCGCATTAATTGCTCACACAGTGATTAACATAATCAACATCCTTTTTTTAAAAAAAAATAACAATAAATTTGTTCTTTTCGAATAATAACAATAACGTCGAAACACACCCTATTGCTGAAAATATGCGGCATAATTTTCAGAGCTCTTGATAATGTGTTCCAGACAAATCTTGCTCCGGATCACGCATGGGCTCTCTCATGCCGTGTGACTGCTGGGCATGTTGATTTGGGTTAGAGGTGTGGGTGGCCATGCTGGTTGAGGGAAAGGTATAAGAAGGTTGGCCTTGTGTGTGCCAGGTGTCGTGTGTGTGTGGTTGGCTTGTTTGTGTGTATGTTTGAGATGTGTATGTGTGAGTTGGTGGTGGCATGTGAGTTGTATATTGTTGTGGATGTTGTGGTGCATATGGAGTTGTTTGGTGAGGTGCATGTTGAGGTGCATGTTGAGGTGCATAGTGAGGAGCATAGGTGGCCTGGGTGCTTGCATGAGGTTGGATGAAACTATCGAGACACCTGGTTAGTGTATCTCGAGCCTCGGTGCAAAACTGCGACTCCGAGTGTAGTGATGTCGCGAACATAAAATTTTCAGTTCGCGAACGGCGAACTCGAACTTCTGCAAATGTTCGCGAACGGGCGAACCTCCATAGACTTCAATTGGCAGGCGAATTTTAAAACCCACAGGGACTCTTTCTGGCCACAATAGTGATGAAAAAGTTGTTTCAAGGGGACTAACACCTGGACTGTGGCATGCCGGAGGGGGATCCATGGCAAAACTCCCATGGAAAATTACATAGTTGACGCAGAGTTTGGTTTTAATCCATAAAGGGCATAAATCACCTAACAATCCTACATTTTTTTTGCAATATCGTGGTTTAAAACATCCAGTGTGTGTATACGATCAGGTATGATGTTGTATCAATCAGGTAGTGTAAGGGTTACGCCTGCTTATCACAGACAGTGACAGACCAAACTCCCCTTGTAATGCACTGCAAACAACCGCAAACAGTCCATTTGCACAACCGCAAACTCCCCATTTGCACAAGGTTGGATACCAAGCTAGCCAGACATGTCCCGTTCCTTGTCCTCACTGACGTCATTGAAGGTCTCTTCCTCCACCCAGCCACGTACAACACCAAGGGTCCCCGAAAGGTGAATTGAATTGATTTTTCGAACGGGGAGATGGTTAAAAAAAGGCTGGCTCCCTCCCTTTTGTTTCAACCCACGGTCACTGCGTCTGCGCCGTGCAATTTACTGTCACACCCGATATGAGTGGTATTTAAAATAGTCCTCTCCTCATCAGTTTGATCCCTGTTACGTCCCCAATCTGGGTTCCATATATTAAGTTGATTTTTAGAATGGGTACATGGTTAAAAAAAGGCTGGCTCCCTCCCTTGTGTTCCAACCCACGGCCACTGCGTCTGCGCCTTGAAGTTCACTGTCACACCCGATATGAGTGTTATTTCCAGTAGTTCTCTTCTCATCAGTTTAATCCCTGTAACATTATAATTTGAATGGGTACATGTTTAAAAACAGCTGGCCCCCTCCCTTGTGTCCAAAACCCTAGGCCGCTGCGTCTGCGCCCTGAAGTTCTCAGTCACACCCGATAAGAGTGTCATTTCTTGTAGTACTCTTCTTTTCTTTTCAATTCTCTTTTTATTGGAATTTCAAGTATAATAACATACAATCAGGAGTATCTGCATAGATCAGGAACAATGAAAATACAAATGCAGGTTCGTATCAACAGTCTGCAGGTTACAAACACCAACAATTAAGAAATAGGAAGGGGGGAGGGAGGAGGGAGGGGAGGTAAGAAGGGAGGTAGCCAGGTTGGATCATGGAGTCGCAAAGATTGAGTAACGAAAAAAGAGGCTCAATGTGGTAAGTTGCAATCAAAAGCTTGAGTTTGAGGGATTTTAGATTAAATGGTGTCTGATAAGGCCATCAACACCTTCGAGGAGGAGCGAAAAATTATCCAATCCCTCCAGAGATTCTGGAAGGGATAATGAGCTCTACGTTCCCAGGCGGACAGTTCCTCCATATGGTAGATATGGTCAACCTTTTTTAGCCATTGTGTGTATGGGGGCGTTGTCGGGCTATTCCAATATTGTGGGATTATAGATTTCGCAGCTGCAGTAAGAAAGTGGAAGAGGCGTCTCTTGTTGCGTGGAATGTCGTCTAGTCTGATGTGAAGGAGCACTGCTGCTGGGGAAGGAATTGTTGGGGAGGAGCATATTTGTTTTATCGCGGCGAGGACCTCACCCCAAAACGGCCCAACAACTGGACAGTGCCACCACATATGCATGTAACCTGCACCAGGGCTGGAGCACCTCCAACAATTATCTGAACTCAGGCAACGCATTTGCTTAAGGCGTACCGGAGTGAGGTACCACCGCGACAATAGTTTAAAAGAGTTTTCCTGTAACCGGGTGCATCTCGAAATGCCATGTGAGAGAGTATACATCTGTTTGATCTCCTGTTCTGTCCACACCGTATCCAGATCTTTCTCCCAGTCATTAATATATTTCCTGTCCTGTGGGAATTTCAATGTTTGTAATTGTTTATATAATTGTGAGAGGAGATGTTTGGGTGGGGAGTGCTGTGCTATCAACTTTTCAAAGGGGGTAAGTTCCGTTCGTAAGGAGGGATGTGTCAGGTAGGGGCGCAGTAAAGTACGGATGTGTGTCCTATGTAGGAAGTGGAATGAGCTCTTATCTAATGGATCCTCTATGACCTCAGGGTCCTTAAATAAATGTAGAGGGATATTCTGAAGTTCAGCTTTCTTGAGTCCAATATCCGCATATTTCGTTTGATAAATTTCAGCTAGGTCAGCTAGAGTCATAAGTGGGGAAACTCCCGGACTCAGAGAGGATCCATATTTTTGCCAGACCGAGATAGTAGCTTTGGTCAATGCGTTGCGCAGTGGGGGGCGAGTGGGTTTTGAATGGTCCAAGCACCAAAGGAGAGAGCGTAGTGGTCCAGGGCACAGTTCCTCTTCGGATGAGACCCAGAGTTTATCTGTGTTTCGCCTTGACCAATGGATTAGTCGTGAAAGATGCACTGCGTCGTAATATAGTTCCCAGTCAGGGAGCGCCATACCACCCCTCGATTTGTGTTGTGTCAATAGAGCGGAGCTTAATCTGGGTTTCCTGTCCCCCCAAAGAAATTTATTGGTGACTTTCCGTACTGACAAGAAAAAGGAGGAAGGCAGGTGTAAGGGAAGTGTTTGAAAGAGGTATAGTAATTTCGGTAATAGTATGGCTTTGATCAGGTTTTTCCGGCCCATCCACGATAGGAATGGGAGTGACCAGGACTCTGTAATGGACTGGAACATCTGTGGGATAGGGGCGTAGTTTAAAATATATAGATTCCTCCACTCCGGTGAGATTTTCAGCCCCAAATAGGTAATATGTGATGTTGGCCATTGAAATGGAAATCGGTCTTGAAGTGAGGATTTAGTGTCCAGGGAGATATTAATACCGATGGCCTCCGACTTAGTGGGATTTACTTTAAAATTAGAGATAGCGCCGTATGCATCTAGGATGGATTGTAGTGCTGGGAATGCTGTGAGTGGGTTGGTGATAATTAGGAGGATATCATCAGCGTAGGCAGCTGTATGGTGGGTGATTGTGCCGTCATCGTAACCTACTATATCAGGGTGGGTTCTAATAGAAAGGAGTAGAGGTTCTAGGGCTAATACAAATAAAGAAGGGGACAGGGGGCAGCCCTGTCTAGTCCCGTTGTGAATTTCGAAAGGATCTGTCAGAGATTTGTTAATTCGCAGTCGTGCTGAGGGGCTGGAGTACATTGAAAATATGGCAGAAATGAAGGTATGTGGGACACCGAATCGGGCCAGCGTTAGTTTCATATAGGTCCAGTCCACCCTGTCGAACGCTTTTTCAGCGTCTGTTCCCAGCAGAACCAACGGTGTTTTCTTACACGTGGCATTCTGCAGGATAGATAAAATCCTCATGGTATTGTCCTTCCCCTCTCTTCCCATCACAAAACCCACTTGCTCTGGTGAGACTAAAGAAGGAATAAAGGGTTTAAGTCTATTTGCGAGCAGGCTAGCGTATAATTTTATATCAGTATTGAGTAATGAGATGGGCCTGTAACTCCCGCATTGAGAGGGGTCCTTTCCCTCTTTATGAATAAGGGTTATATAAGCCTCTAGGGCTTGTTTGGGAATCGGAGAGCCCTGTAGATAGGCATTAAAGGTATCAATCATCTGCGGGAGTAGAAGAGAGGAGAAGGAACAATAGTAGGAGGATGGGAGTCCGTCGGGACCTGGTGCTTTGGATTTCGGACAGCGCCCCAGGGCGGACTGGACCTCAGATCTAGAAAAAGGAGACGTCAGTTTTTCTCCGTCAAGTGGCGATAGTGTGGGGAGATCCAAACGTGCAAGAAAGTCGTTAATATGGTTTGTGTGGGCAAGTCGCGTCGTGGTATGGTCAGAGGTGTTTAACTGGTAAAGGGAGGAGTAAAAGGCAAGGAATTCTTTTTCAATACTAATCGGATCGGTGGTTAGTGTTCCGTCCTTTGTTTTAATCTCCTGTATATGTGATCGTAATTTACGTTTTTTGATGAGGGACATCATTAATTTAGAAGCTTTGTCACCATGTGCATAAAACGAGTGCTTGACCGACATGTAGACCTTAGCGGAATTTTTATTAAAGATATCCCGGAGCTCCAAACGAGCTGCTGTAAGTGAATGGAGGTGAGAAATTGCCAAAGAACGTTTATGCAGGCTCTCCAGTCTCTCAATCTCCAATTGTAGTTGTTTGATCCGGGCGTCTCTTTGTTTTTTATAGTGGGAACTCACAGAAATGAACTCCCCTCTAATTGTGGCTTTGTGAGCCTCCCAAACTATTGGGACAGAAATATCATCTGTTTTATTTTGGGAGAAATACTGTTCTAATCTGTTTAAAATTTTAGAGTGTATTTCCGGGATCGACAGGAGAGTCTCATTGAGACGCCATGAGGGTTTAGTTGGGGGGGATGCGTTTATCATAAATGTTAAATCTATTGGGGAGTGGTCGGAATGTATGCTGGATCCAATGTTGGAGGAGATTAGCTTGGGAAGGGAGGAGCTTTGTATGAAGAAGTAGTCAATTCTGTGGTACGAATTGTGTGGTCGTGAGTAAAGAGAGTAATCCCTGTCTGAAGGATGAAGGAAACGCCATGTGTCCGTTAATGAGAACATGCGGAAAGAGGATTTTATGTGTTTCAGAGTTTTAAAGGAAAGAGAGGACTTTCCGGCAGAAGTATCCAGAAGGGGATCCAATGATACATTTAAGTCACCTCCCAGTATTAGTTCTCCCTGTTTGAGACTATCTATAAGTGCTAATGTGGATCGGATCCATAACGCTTGGCGCACGTTTGGGGCATACAGGTTTACTATGGTGACTAGCGTGCCTTCTAGTTTGCCAATCAGTAATAGGACCCTTCCCTCTAGATCCTTATAGGAGTCAATTAAATCAAAGGAGATGTGTTTGGCCACGGCTATGGAGACACCACAGGAGTTTTTATTTGGAGTGAAAGTGTGAAACCATTTATCAAAATAGTGTCTGTGGAACGTAGGTACTTTTGACAGTCTAAAGTGAGTTTCCTGCAAAAGGAGCACATCTGCTCCAGATTTTTTACAGTGGTGTAGGATTTGAGAGCGTTTGACAGCTGCGTTGAGCCCTCTAGTGTTGAAGGATATCAATTTTATGGAACCCATAGTGTAAACAAAAAAGGTAATGGGTGCGGTAATAAGAAATTTAGTACGAACTTACCAAAGACGTCTCTGCGACTCCATGGGGAAAGGAGGGATGGAAAGGAATCAATGATATAGGAGGGAGGGAAATACAAACATAAGTTAAATAACAGTGTAGAAGGCGTCGTGTTGAAAAGCAAAAAACATAGAGCACAGTTAAATGTGAGCTCAATTTGAAGAATAGACATAACTGTCACAAAAGAGCCAAGGCCCCTAGTTTAAACTAAAAACTATTAAAGTATGAAGGAATTCTCTGATCCTAGAACATCTAGAGAAAAGGACTAAACAACAACAAACATCGTTCATATGATCGACTCCTAGAGCCACGGCGAAGCGGAAACGGGGAACTCCGTCTCACCAACCCCGCCGCCCCTCCAGGCGCCGATTCCGTTAAATGTAAGAAATAACCGTAACCATGGATTATCATAATGTCTACAAGTTAAACTAGAACAAGAGGAAAAAGGAGCTAGCTTAACGGCTATGTAGACGGATCAAGGGAGGCCTTTTTTTTTTTTTTTTTTTTTTGTTTTCCATATCAAGGGGGGCAGTCGAGTGCTGCCATATGTTCCCCTAGGACCCCCTCGAGCCGTCTCGTCCCTGCACTACAACTAAACAAAACAGTGCTATAGCGTGTAGAAAAAGAAAATGAGTAATGACAGTCGTCCTCTCATATCTCAGGTTGGGTCTGTATCGATACGCCTGGGGGTCAGTTTCCCCTGGCGACGGCGGTTTCTTCCTCTTTTTTCCATGCTGACGGTCTCCCAAGGGGTGGATGGAGGGATCGCAGGTAACGATGAGAGGTCTTGGATGGGAGACCAGTCTGGAATGTCTATGTCAGTGATGTCGAGTTGTTGAAGTAGATCGGGCAACTCTGAGTGTTCTCGTAGTATTAGTCTCTTCCCGCCATGGCTAATCGAGAGACCGAAAGGGAATAGCCATCTGTATGGCGTGTTTCGGCGTCTGAGAATTTCAGTAAGAGGTTTTAAGAGGTTTCTTTTCGAGAGGGTGGTTCTCGCTAGATCTTGGTAAACAGTAATAGTGGCATTTTCTATCAGCGGTGGTGATTGTGTTCTGACTAAGCGCAGGATGTCGTCGCGAACTTTTGAGTGGAATAATCTGCAGATCACATCTCTAGGAGGTTCTGAAGACGGAGGTTTTGCCCGGAGGGCGCGATGAGCTGTTGCCCACGAAACTAGGAAAAAGGAGTCACCTAGAATGGCGATGAAAAATTGTTTCACTGCATCTGGTAATGGACTCTGGTAAATATAGGATTCTTGGTGAGCACCCTTCTTCTGGAAATGGTGTTGGTTAGGAGCGTGCTAGCTCTATTTTCCTGATCCTCCATCCAGTTTACGATCTTGTTTAAATGAGTTTGACAGGAGGACATTGCATGGGAGGACGCAGCTGTATAGGAGATGATTTGCGCTTGCGTATTTTCCAGTTGTTCCACTCTATTACCAATTTGTCTGACTTCATGTTTGAAATCTTGGAATTCTTTCAACAGCGGATCTAGCGCCTTAGATGGGAAGCTACAAACCCCTTGAGATAAAAGCTCCTCTCTCATAGGTGCTTCATCCGTTTCACAGTCCATGCTGAGGTGTGTTGTATATCATCAATGTGGTTGTGGCAGTATCTGGAGAGGTAAGGGAAGATCGGTGGTGCTCACTAATGGATGGCGGCCGACTTCTTTGTAAAAATGAATCTAGTGACCTATGACTGGTCTTTAGAGAAGAGTCCTTCTGTTTTGCCGGACCTATTTTCACCATATCAAGGAGTGTAGAGCGGGCGTGAGATGGTATCAGAGGGCCGTCAGATTAGAACAGAGAATGCAGTGGGGCCTATTTGGCTATGAAACCTAGGTCATATTCAAATGGACCTATAGACAAAGAAATTGTTGTTCTAGCTTAATAAGTGTGAGAGACGTGTCGCTCCAGCAAGCAGAGCACTGCCAGTGTCCAGAGGGATCAACTCCTGACTAATAAAAAATTGGGCCGCTGGCCCTTTAAGCTGATGAGAATAACAAGTAAAATGTGCAGTCTTTAGTAAGACCTTAAAAATTCAAGCAATGCTTGTAGATATAAGACTTATCTGCCCCCAGAGAATCAGCATAATATCACTCATCAAGGAGAAGGGCCATACAACTTCTGCCTTAGCCCTCCAGTGAGAGCATGTGAGGTGGGTTGTGGCGGGGGGTTTTCCCCACTCCCCGGCCGTGACATCTCCAATAAAACTGCTACCAAAGATCCATTGACTTGCACAGCCGATGACAGAGATAAACTCGCTGGTACAGGCCCAGAAACATGAATTTTAGGGCAACCGGGAGATGGAAAAAAGCAGCTTGCCTGTGAGTCCTCTTATAATTTACTCCCACTGAGCAGATCAAAGCACATGTCAGATGGCACAAAAGTTTTCAAAAAACTCACTCATGCAAGTGAAGGCCACATATAGCTCCTTCACTTTGACCCTGCACCAAGTATGGACTTGACGGAGTATTGAATGTGTCTCTTCCTCCACCCAGACACTGCATCACCAAGGGTCCCCGAGAAATTGAATTCGATTTTTCAAACGGGGAGGCATGGTTAACAAATGGGCATCCCTCCCTTTTGTTCCAAACCACGCACTGGGCACCTGCGGCTTGCAGACATGTTCACCGTGACACCCGATATGAGTGGTGTCTGAGCGAGTACTCTTCTCATCCTCTTTGGATCTCTGGGAACATCCCCTTCAGTTAAAAGGAGGAGAGGATTGATATCTCTATAGAATGGGGAGACATCATTTAAAGTTTAAACCACCACAGAATAAGGCCCTGCTATAGTTAGCTTTGGCTCCTCCCTTTCCTCATACCGCTAGATCCCCACTTTGAAGTCCAATGAAAGGTCCCACAGCAGAGTGTGATTTCCAAGCAGTTCTTCTCACTAGTGATGTCGCGAACATAAAATTTTCGGTTCGCGAACAGCGAACGCGAATTTCCGCAAATGTTCGCGAACATGCGAACATTGCGAACCGCAATAGACTTTAATAGGAAGGCGAATTTTAAAAACCACAGTGACTCTTTCTGGCCACAATAGTGATGGAAAAGTTGTTTCAAGGGGACTAACACCTGGACTGTGGCATGCTGGAAGGGGATCCATGGAAAAACTCCCATGGAAAATTACGTAGTTGACGCAGAGTTTGGTTTTAATCTAGAAAGGGCAGAAATCACCTAACAATCCTACATTTTTTTTGCAATATCGTGGTTTAAAACATCCAGTGTGTGTATACGATCAGGTATGATGTTGTATCAATCAGGTAGTGTAGGGGTTACGCCTGCTTATCACAGACAGTGACAGACCAAACTCCCCTTGTAATGCACTGCAAACAACCGCAAACAGTCCATTTGCACAACCGCAAACTCCCCATTTGCACAAGGTTGGATACCAAGCTAGCCAGACATGTCCCGTTCCTTGTCCTCACTGACGTCATTGAAGGTCTCTTCCTCCACCCAGACACGTACAACACCAAGGGTCCCCGAAAGGTGAATTGAATTGATTTTTCGAACGGGGAGATGGTTAACAAATGGCTGGCTCCCTCCCTTTTGTTCCAACCCACGGCCACTGCGTCTGCGCCGTGAAGTTCATCGTCACACCCGACATGAGTGGAATTAAAAATGGTCCTTTCTTCATCAGTTTGATCCCTGTAACATCCCCAATCTGGGTTCCACGTATTAAGTTGATATTTAGAATGGGAACATGTTTAAAAAAAGGCTGGCTGGCTCCCTCCCTTGTGTTCTAGGCCGCTGCTTCTTCGCCCTGAAGTTCCCAGTCACACTCGATAAGAGTGTCATTTTTGGTAGTACTCTTCTCATCAGTTTAATCCCAGTTGGGTTCCAAAGAAATATTAGAATTTGAATGGCTACATGTTTAAAAACAGCTGGCCCCCTCTCTAGTGTCCAAAAACCCTAGGCCGCTCCGTCTGCGCCCTGAAGTTCCCAGTCACACTCGATAAGAGTGTCATTTTTGGGAGTACTCTTCTCATCAGTTTAATCCCAGTTGGGTTCCAAAGAAATATTAGAATTTGAATGGCTACATGTTTAAAAACAGCTGGCCCCCTCTCTCGTGTCCACAACCCTAGGCCGCTCCGTCTGCGCCCTGAAGTTCCCAGTCACACTCGATAAGAGTGTCATTTTTGTTAGTACTGTTCTCATCAGTTTAATCCCTGTTACGCCCACTATCTGGGTTCAGCCTTTAATTAAAAAACAAATAATTCAGCCGGGAACCGGCGTCCACCTCCTTCACTGTGACCAACCAAACCCAGATACCCCCACTGAATTGGATTTTGGAACAGGGCGATGGAAAAAGCAGCTTGGTCGGTCCCCCTACTCCCAATTTGGGAGTACTGTTCTCATCAGTTTAATCCCTGTAACGTCCCCTATCTGGGTTCCAAAGAAATTTTATAATTTGAATGGGTACATGTTTAAAAACAGCTGTCCAACCCTAGGCGCTCCTAGTAAGTTCCCAGTGACACCCTATATGAAAGGTGTCTTAGCGAGTACTCTTCTCATCAGTTTAATCCCTGTTACGCCCACTATCTGGGTTCAGCCTTTAATTAAAAAACAAATAATTCAGCCGGGAACCGGCGTCCACCTCCTTCACTGTGACCAACCAAACCCAGATACCCCCACTGAATTGGATTTTGGAACAGGGCGATGGAAAAAGCAGCTTGGTCGGTCCCCCTACTCCCAATTTGGGGCACTATGCGTGCAGGGAGCAATGTGCTGCGACACCCTATATGAAAGGTGTCTTAGCGAGTACTCTTCTCATCAGTTTAATCCCTGTTACGCCCACTATCTGGGTTCAGCCTTTAATTAAAAAACAAATAATTCAGCCGGGAACCGGCGTCCACCTCCTTCACTGTGACCAACCAAACCCAGTTACTCGTATCTGACAACTCAGCAAATGAAGCAGCAGCGGGTACTACATCATCCTCATCATCACTTCATGGCTTCATTGTGATGCGCAAGCCCCTTCACCACAACAAGGTAACGATGACGCAGGGGAATTGACACTTGTATGTGCCTTTTATTTTTTTTAAGCCAGAGTGCAGCAACAGAGGCCAGAAATATTAGGCATGTACATATGCCTGTAATATTAGTTACTGTTGCAGCCGCTGTTGTAGCTTGAAAAAATTGATGTTTTCTACGCCAAAAGGTGACCAAAAGATTTCTGCCGAGGCCTGAAATATTAGGCATGTACATATGCCTGTAGTATTGGTTACTGTTGTAGCTTGAAAAAATTGATGTTTTCTACGCCAAAAGGCGACCAAAAGATTTCTGCCGAGGCCTGAAATATTAGGCATGTACATATGCCTGTAATATTAGTTACTGTTGCAGCCGCTGTTGTAGCTTGAAAAAATTGATGTTTTCTACGCCAAAAGGCGACCAAAAGATTTCTGCCGAGGCCTGAAATATTAGGCATGTACATATGCCTGTAATATTAGTTACTGTTGCAGCCGCTGTTGTAGTAGCGTCCGTAAAAATTGATGTTTTCCTGCCAGAAAGGTGACAAAGACATTGCGGCTTCAACCCTAGTTGGTGGCGGAGAATTCACGAAAGTCATCCGGTATGCAGACAATAAATACAGCAGCGTGGGGACCATTTTTAGGCCAAGGCATGTCATCTGGCCTTTGGTTAGTCAAAGGTATCCCCCACTGTCAGTCCCTTCGGGATCCATGCCTCATTCATCTTAATGAAGGTGAGGTAATCAACACTTTTTTGACCGAGGCGACTTCTCTTTTCAGTGACAATTCCTCCTGCTGCACTGAAGGTCCTTTCTGACAGGACACTTGAAGCGGGGCAGGCCAGAAGTTCTATCGCAAACTGGGATAGCTCAGGCCACAGGTCAAGCCTGCACACCCAATAGTCATGGGGTTCATCGCTCCTCAGAGTGTCGATGTCTGCAGTTAAGGCGAGGTAGTCTGCTACCTGTCGGTCGAGTCGTTCTCTGAGGGTGGATCCCGAAGGGCTATGGCGATGTGTAGGACTGAAAAAGCTCCGCATGTCCTCCATCAACAACACGTCTGTAGAGCGTCCTGTCCTTACCGGTGTGGTCGTGGTAGGAGGAGGATGACTTACACCTCTTCCCCTGTTAGATTCCCGTTGTGCAGTGACATCCCCCTTATAAGCTGTGTAAAGCATATTTTTTAGTTTGTTTTTGAACTGCTGCATCCTTTCTGACTTTCGTGAATTTGGTAACATTTCTGCCACTTTCTGCTTATACCGGGGGTCTAGTAGCGTGGCCACCCAGTACAAGTCGTTCTCCTTCATCCTTTTTATACGAGGGTCCCTCAACAGGCATGACAGCATGAAAGACCCCATTTGCACAAGGTTGGATGACGAGCTGCTCATCTCCCGTTCCTCTTCCTCACTCATGTCATTGACGGTCTGTTCTTCCCCCCAGCCACGTACGACACCACGGGTCCCAGATAGGTGACAACAACGAGCACCCTGGGATGCCTGCTGTGGTTGGTCTTCCTCCTCCTCAAAGCCACATTCCTCCTCTGACTCCTCTTCCTCCTCATACTCCTCTTCCAGCGTTGCCACAGGTCCGGATGATAAGGCTGGTTCTGGTGGTGATGGTGACCACAACTCTTCCTCTTCACGCTCATCTACAGCCTGATCCAGCACTCTTCGCAGGGCACGCTCCAGGAAGAAAACAAATGGGATGAGGTCGCTGATGGTGCCTTCGGTGCGACTGACTAGGTTTGTTACCTCCTCAAAAGGACGCATGAGCCTACAGGCATTGCGCATGAGCGTCCAGTAACGTGGCAAAAAAATTCCCAGCTCCGCAGAGGCTGTCCTAGCACCCCGGTCGTACAAGTACTCGTTGACGGCTTTTTCTTGTTGGAGCAGGCGGTCGAACATATGGAGTGTTGAATTCCAACGTGTCGGGCTGTCGCAAATCAAGCGCCTCACTGGCAGGTTGTTTCGCCGCTGAATATCGGAAAAGTGCGCCATGGCCGTGTAGGAACGCCTGAAATGGCCACATACCTTCCTGGCCTGCTTGAGGACGTCCTGTAAGCCGGGGTACTTAGACACAAAGCGCTGTACGATGAGATTCAACACATGTGCCATGCAGGGCACATGTGACAACTTGCCCAAATTCAATGCCGCCAACAGATTGCTTCCGTTGTCACACACCACTTTGCCAATCTCCAGTTCGTGCGGGGTCAGCCACTGATCCACCTGTGCTTTCAGGGCGGACAGGAGTGCTGGTCCGGTGTGGCTCTCTGCTTTCAGGCAAGTCAACCCCAAGACAGCGTGACACCGTCGTATCCGAGATGTGGAATAGCCCCTGGGGAGCTGGGGGGATGCAGTTGATGCGCAGCCAGACGCCGCAGCAGAAGAGGACTCACCCGAGGAGGTTATGGAAGAGGATGGAGTAGGAGGAGGAGAGGAGGTGGCAGCAGGCCTGCCTGCAAGTCGTGGCGGTGTCACCAACTCCGCTGCAGAGCCACGCATTCCTTGCTTCTCAGCCGTCAGCAGGTTGACCCAATGTGCAGTGTACGTGATATACCTGCCCTGACCGTGCTTTGCTGACCAGGTATCAGTGGTCAAATGGACCCTTGCCCCCACACTGTATGCCAGAGATGCCATGACTTCCTTTTCAACCACAGAGTAGAGGTTTGGGATTGCCTTTTTGGAAAAAAAATTTCGGCCGGGTACCTTCCACTGTGGTGTCCCAATAGCAACAAATTTTTTGAAGGCCTCAGACTCCACCAGCTGGTATGGTAAAAGCTGGCGGGCTAAGAGTTCTGTCAAGCCAGCTGTCAGACGGCGGGCAAGGGGGTGACTTTGTGAGATTGGCTTGCGCCGCTCAAATATTTCCCTGACAGACACCTGACTGTGGGCAGATGAGATGGAACTGCTGAGGGTGAGAGGCGGAGTGGCGGGTGGTTGAGAGGGGGCACGGAGGACAGCAGTGGTTGACGTGGCTGAGGATGTTGGACCAGGAGGAGGATGGTGGCTTTGAGTTTGTGTGCTGCTTATGTGTTGATCCCATTGGCGTTTGTGATGTGAGATCATGTGCCTTCGCAAAGCTGTAGTACCTAGGTGGGTGTTGGACTTCCCACGACTCAGTTTCTTTTGACACAGGTTGCAAATGGCATTGCTGTTATCAGCGGCAGACACACAGAAAAAATGCCACACTGCTGAGCTTTGCAATGACGGCATTCTGGTGGTGGCAAGAGCATGCGTAGGTTGGCGTGCTGTCTGGCTGACCCCGGGTGCAGAGACATGCTGTCTGATTGTGCCACTAGCTCCTTGCGATGCACCCCCCCTGCTTCCCACTCGTCTCCTCCTTCTCTCTGTCTCCCCCTCTGAACTTTCCCCCTCTTCTTCTCTTCGAGCGGGCACCCACGTGGCATCCACGGACACATCGTCATCATCCAACGCTTCACTCGTATCTGACAACTCAGCAAATGAAGCAGCAGCGGGTACTACATCATCCGCATCATCACACTGTACGTCCATGTGTGTAATCCTGCCTGACTGAGTCATAACCCTGTTATCTACATCCTCTGGCAATAATGGTTGTGCATCACTGATTTCTTCAAAATCATCCGAAAATAACTCCTCTGACGGATCAATTGAAGCGACTCTGGTGATAGTAGTGGTGGTGTTGTCGTCGGCGAGCGAGAGAGTGGTAACTTGAGAGGAAGGGACGGAAGCTGAGCAGGAGGAGGATGGTGCGTCAATTCTGTGAGCAGAAGTAGTGGAGGATTGTGTGTCCTGTGTAAGCCAGTCAACTATGTCCTCAGCATTTGTAGGGTTCAGGGTACGTGGCCTCTGATTCTGAACACTGGGCATAGTTGTAGGGCCAGCGGAAATCACAGCACCACGACCACGACGGCCCCTGCGGGGTGGCCTGCCTCTGCCTCTCATCTTTTTTTTATTTTATAGTGGTACTGTACGTGTGCTAGGTACTGTGCCACCCGGTATGCGAGTTGGGCACTGGCAGTGGGCACACTACACTCTGTGGCCACAAACACGCTGGCAAGCAGGCAAATGAAATTAGATTTAAGTGTATAGATAGATTCCCTTTTTTAAGGAAAAATTATGTGCCACACTGTATGATTGATTGGTGGCTGGGCACTGTCGGAGGGCACACTACACTCTGTGGCCACAAACACGCTGGCAAGCAGGCAAATGAAATTAGATTTAAGTGTATAGATAGATTCCCTTTTTCAAGGAAAAATTAGGTGCCACACTATATGATTGTTTGATGGATGGGCACTGGCGGAGGTCAAACTACACTGTGTGGGCCACAAACACGCTGGCAATCAGGCAAATGAAATTAGATATAAGTGGATAGATAGATTCCCTTTTTCAAGGAAAAATTAGGTGCCACACTGGATGATTGTTTGCTGGCTGGGCACTGGCGGAGGTCAAACTACACTGTGTGGGCCACAAACACGCTGTCAAGCAGGCAAATGAAATTAGATATGAGTGTATAGATAGATTCCCTTTTTCAAGGAAAAATTAGGTGCCACACTGGATGATTGTTTGCTGGCTGGGCACTGGCGGAGGTCAAACTACACTGTGTGGGCCACAAACACGCTGGCAAGCAGGCAAATGAAATTAGATATAAGTGTATAGATAGATTCCCTTTTTCAAGGAAAAATTAGGTGCCACACTATATGATTGTTTGATGGATGGGCACTGTCAGACGTCACACTACAAGCTGTGTTTGCCTGCTGTGTCTGTGACAAAGACAGCAAGCAGAGATACTGTAATATGTATCTATATATCTGGTGAACTGAATAAAAATAAAATGTTAGTACTCTATCAGCCCAAACAAAGGCTTTGGGATGCGATGACAACTGTAGATTTGTCTGTTGAACCCAAAAAAATGCCCTATATATATAAGTTTGCCCCTAATAAATCTGCTGCAGCAAGAAGCAGACTACACTCTGTGTGTGACTGCTGTGTCTGTGACAAAGACAGCAAGCAGAGATACTGTAATATGTATCTATATATCTGGTGAACTGAAAAAAAATAAAATGTAAGTGCTGTATCAGCACAAAGGCTTTGTGAATTGGATGCTATGAGAACAGTAGATTTGTCTGTTGAACCCAAAAAAATGCACTATATATAGAGAAGTTTCCCCCTAATAAATCGGATGCAGCACACAGCAGACTACACTCTGTGTTTGACTGCTGTGTCTGTGACAAAGACAGCAAGCAGAGATACTGTAATATGTATCTATATATCTGGTGAAAAACAATAAAATCTAACTACTTGAGCAGCCCTAAGAAGGGCTTTTGGGATGCTGTGAGAACAGTAGATGAATCTGTGGACACAGAACACTGCTCTATATAAAGTTGTCCCTATCTAATCTGCAGCAGCAGGAGCAGCACTCTCCCTGTACTTCACATGCAGCTTCTGACTGAATCTAAAATGGCTGCCTGTTATATAGGAGGAGGGAGGCTGTGGCAGGGAGGGTGCTGATTGGCTGAAATGTGTCTGCTGACTGTGAGGTAGAAGGTCAAAGTTTGCTCAATGAATATGTATAGGGGGCGGACCGAACATCGCATGTGTTCGCCCGCCGCGGCGAAC
>JAPDOI010002082.1:0-62419 GCA_029168955.1 Aplectana chamaeleonis
TTGCCAATGAGGACAGCTATCAGTGGCCTTTAGGTGAGCAGATTCCATTTTCACAGATTTGATTTCGGGTACTCGTGAACTTACATGGCTCCAGACTGCTGTAGGCAACGTGTAACAGATCATATGAATTTTCGTCCAGAAATTCGTGGCTTGTGGGAGGGATCATGATGATTGATCTGAGTGAAAAAATATAAACTCGAGGGGGTGGAGATGAAGGTTCCCGGAAATTCTGGGCATAATGAATGGCAGTGGTAGCTTCCTCCAAGGTCCGGAGAGACTACGACCTTACATTGAAGCATTAACTAAAAAATTCCAGAAAGTGAATTATTCAAATTATTGACTTTTCCGAACGATCGGATATACCCTCTATTTCAGAGCGGAATTTACTCGGTTCCATCGCGTGCGTGTGCGCATGCATTCTGCTTCCCCCCCCCACAAATTCTTACTGTCTCTTTCTTCGCTTCGCACACGCACGCAAAGGAACAGAAGAATTTCACTCCTAAATAAAAGGTACAATTTATTCAAACGGCTGATTTCGTAAGAAAATCGACTGGTTGATATCTTCTGACGGAAAATTGATCAAAAAGGTCGTACTGAGACCTTACGCGAGCAGGATGACAAAGCGGTCCGCAACGCTCATCACGCGATAGAGAGGATAATGTTTGGACTGTCACGCTCCATATGCTTCATATGGTCGAAGATCAGGTACGCGATGTAGTACGGAAAGTACCTAAAGAACAGCTGTATTGGAAACGTGATACACTTTAAGAATGATCAACGAGTGAGAGCTCTAAACTTTCAAGTACCGCGGAACTCTGACGCACGACTGGCTTTGCCTCCCAAAATGGTCGGACTCCTTCACAAGAACATAAGGCGAAAGCGGCCTTTCGATCGAGGTGTGCAGAGTGGGGGAGACGTCTTGGAGCAGTTAGGGTAGTTGTATACGCCGCGCGCAGCTAGAGCGACGACGCGAACGCTCAGGAATTTCTGAACAAGTTACCTGAGACCGAGAAGTTGCATGATGGCTTCACGCAACTTACTCTGAATTCACATGTAACTTGAGACGATGATACTTGTAACTTGTGATGGTTTTCGATTGAAATCACGCGTAACTTACGGAACACTGCGAGTAACTTGCAATGTTGTTATATGTGACTTAACACCGACACGCGACGCGGCTGGCACAACGACACGTGACACGGCCGTCGAACCGACTCGTGGAGCCGCCAGGAGTTGGGCGGCACTTCCAGAGGCTAGGCGGGTCCAAGTACCTCAAACCTGGGTAATTGAACCGATGACGAAGCACACACCTCAGTCCCGCTTAAGGAGTGCGTTGCAAACTTGCGTTGGAGATGCCTGCCGCGTAGATAAGTTACATGTGCGATAAAACAACACATTCAAGTTACACGTGAGTACTTTATGTAACATATGAGTCAACTCGCTCCGTGCAACATGCTTACTACGTTGAAGGTCACATGTGACTTAAAGTTGTTAAGATAAGCCGCAGATAACATGTTGAGAGTCCCTAATGGGCATGTAACTTAAAGGCAGCGTTCACGATGATCATCCTCGTTGACTTTTCACAGTGAAATGATAGGCGAGAAGGATCCTAGGCTCTCAGTGTCGAAAGAACGGCATAAAACGAGTCAGGAGCGGCAAAATAATGGCTGCAATCAAGCGTTTTGGTGCCCCAGACACGCCTGGTACCCCAGATCGGTCCCCTCGGAATGAACAAATGAAGACTCAGATTACAGGAATGATCAAGTCAAGGAAGTGCTGATAAATGAGCTGATCGCTTTATTGCACTGATAGGCATCATCGTTCTAGCGGCCAATTCCCCCACGCCCAAAAATCAACGTAAACAAGGGAGGACCTATCTTCTCTCAGAAATGCGCCTTTCGTGTCCTTTTTAAGCATGCCTTGCTGTTTAGGGCACCAGGCCTTTCGTAAACCATGGAGATATTAGAAGTGAAACCTATCGTGTACACTGCCTTTAATCAGAAATTCCTGAGCGCAGCAGCTTTCCTTCGCACGAGTTGCATGTACCAACCGAACTATCCCGCCCTCTCTCCCACCCCGCCCCACTCGATCAACAAGCCGATGAAATCCAATAAGTCTTCGCGATCTTGGAGCGGACAGGCCGTTCTGGCACGAAAATTGGCAATCGATAGGAACGGATCAGGACCTTGCGAATGCCCGCTGGACAGACTAGAGGACCAGTGGAAAACATGAGATTCAGTAGTCGATGTCTGTACGAATGCGAATGGCAGCCTATGCGGTCGGTGTGCACATGTCCACGACGCTGTTCTAGGGCATTGATTGATAGCCACTACTACAACGTTTTCAGGCATGTTACGTGAAGGAAGCGGTGTGGTTCGTCGAGCCCGAGTGCTTCGCGGATCGGCGTGTTTACGTATTCGAAGCGCAGTCTCTGTCGTCAGCCAAAAACTGTGATACGATGAACGGCTCGTCGGTGTTCATTGATTTGACACAGACCCTACCAATATATGAAAAAACCATTTCGAAATATAAATACGTCGAATATACTCTATAGATGATGTCCCTTCGGATCTCGGAGCAGGGGTGTGCAAAAGTTTCTGGTTTTTTTTGCCGTTTCGGCCAATCTGTTTCGGTTTTCTGAAAAAAGTGGTAGAAATTGAAAAAAATCAGAAAAAAATTAACGGAAACCAGCTCTGTGGAACAGTGAAGCTTATTAAGTAGTTTACGAGGTTTTGCTCTCATTTGTATTCAATAATGGTGCTGGAGTTTGTGTGGACGGACAGCGTATCGAACTGGTGGACGATTTCTGTTATTTGGGCTAGTTTGCTGAAGAACGATGGTAGTTATGCAGCGGACATTCGACAACGATGTGCGAAAGCTACGTCTGCATTTAATTCTCTAACCAATGTTTGTGGTCTACCACCATCGTGAAGGAAGTCAAGTTGCGCGTCTACCTATCCGCTATTCGCCCTATCATGATGTGCGGATCGGAGACGTGGGCAGCACTGAAGACGCAGATGGAAAGGTTGGATTGCACTGAGAGGAAGCTTTTTAGGCGTTTGCTTGGATATTTCTGGCCGCGTGTATGCCATAACGAAGACCTTTATAAGGAAATCGACGCAGTACATAAACGCTTGACACGAGGGAGGTGCCAGAATCTCCCACCGCCATCTCAAGCAGCAATGGAAAGTCGACTTCGACTGCTCGGGCATATACTAGGAAGATTGCCGGACCGTCTCGTACAACACGCTTTTAAAATGCTTCCAAAATCCTGCAATCACGGAAACGGCCACCTGGGCTTAGGCGAAAGTTCTGGACGGATGTGGTTAAAGAGGATTTGAAGTCACTCGGCATCGAAGAAGACAGTTCAGGCGCGATGTTTCGTTTCGCAGGAAATGGAATAGTGACAGCTGGATGGAATGTGTTCAAATTGTGGCTGAAGACCGTGAAAAATGGACACGGCTGACTACTAGGACGGCACACCTCGGTGAAGAATGCGGAATGACCGCGTCAGGCGAAATCCAACCTATCAAGTCAAGTAAGTCAATGGTGCTGTGCTGGTACTCTGAGAAAGAATTCGCGACTCCACCCGGCTCGGCGCTGAGCCCTTCAGGAGGAGTAGCGGAGCGATCGCTGAGGGAGATGCCAAGGCAAATCGCGGTAAACTCGAGGAAGAGTCCCAGGAAAAGTCGCGGTAGTGTTACAGGAGCTTCACCCCACGGAGAAGTCGGGGGAAGTGTCTGAGGTTGCTGTGGAGTCGCGGGAGAGCCCTGGATAGCGATAGAGTCGCGGAGCAGTAGCGGAAGAGCGGCGGCAACATTTTTCAGGATAAAGGCAGGGTTGTACATGAAAACGGTTGTTCTGGTATCCTCATGGTAAGGTAGATCTGGTCATTACAAATGTAGAAATGAAATCAAAGGAAAACGGTTAGGAAGATTACACTTCTGGTTGTCAACTCGATCACAATTACCTAAATCTCTATAAATGCTTGTTTCGCCGTCTTTCGTCTTGCTTTTAAATGAAAAAACGAGCACATATGAGAATCTTGTTGATTGGGGGTGGGCGCACACACACCAATTAGCCGTTATAGGTTGCTTTTGTGCGTTTCTCCTGCAACTTTTCTTATTTCTCACTTTTGTGATGCCCAGACATGCATCCTCCTGAAGAACACTCAATAATCGATTTTATCGCGAACCCTGCTCACGTACTCGTATAGTACTTCGGCACAATTGTGGGGTTGCTTCTGCAGGGCAGACGTCGTTCAAACCTTTGTATGGCAGCAGCTGCTGCTAACAGTGGTATATGAAGGATTCAACGCATGTTGAAATTCAACCCTTCGCTGTCAAAGCAGCAGCTGCTGCTAACAGTGAGTAGAGCAGGATTCCAACGCATGTTGAAATTGCCTCCCTCTGATATCGGCAGCAGCTGCTGCTGTCAGAAGTTCTCGTGGCGTCAATTTCACCTTGCTAAAATAAAGTGCTTCCCTACTGGACAAGGGAAGTATACGACGCATCCCTGAGGCATGATTCGGATGTAAACACCGCCGTCGGTTCAACTACCCAAGTTGGGATGTTGATCGAATTCACAGCGCGGGAGCAGTTCGGCTGGCACACCTGACGCACGCGGCGGAAAACCACTGCGCGCAAGTCGCCGTTGGAGCAAGCGTTAACCGAGCGCCAACTATTTTTTTTCTTGTATCCAGGAGGCCCCACGGTTAACGCGCCCCCCGACGCAGCGATTTTCCGTTGCGCGCGTCACGTTTGCCAACCGAACTGCTCCTGCACTGTGGATTCGATCAACATCCCATCCAAGTTTGCGGCACTTCAACCCGCCTAGCACCAGGTGGCCCCGCCCAACCGCTAAAGGCCCAGGTGGCTGCTCGACGACCCGGGAAGGCGACGTCCGTGTCGGTGTGCCAGTCGCGCCTTTGTTATTTCTCGGTGGTTGCTCGGCCACTTCTCGGCTAATTCGCAAACAACATGATCTCAGCCGCGTAATATCCGAAAAACACTCAAGAAATAGAAAATTCGGAGCCGAATTCGCTCAAATACATAGCGTGCGTGTGCGCGGGTATGCTGCCTCTCCTCCCCACATTCTCGCGCTATTTATCCTCACCTAAAACACTGGGAAGAAAAGACTAAATCCGCTTCGAATTAGAGGGTACACATTTACATGTATTTGGTGCGACAATCAGGGGTAGCTCGATGGGTACCTGATTAAGGAAGACAAAATATTGTACACCTTCCTCAGATATGGCAATGAATGGAGGTGGCTTCAACTGCCTGGAGAAAGGAAAGAAGATCATAACGAATGTTATATTTGATGATAATAAAAACCCAGCCCTGCTGATCTTCCAGAAGCATATCAGAATTTCTACGTGACACTCAAGGTAATGTTCACTCGTCAGTGCTTTGTACTACTCAGCGCTCAACCACATTTCGCGAAAAGCAGATGCCAAAAAGTTGTTCGGGATGCATGAGGTCGCACTACTAGGAATAATTCCTGGCAAGAAGTCGAGTGAAGATTAAACAAATGAAATTGATGCTATGAAACATCAGAAAAAAATAGAAAAAAATCCGATTCAAATACTTTATAATGAATAGAAGAAACCGGCAGTGTAATATTTCCTCGAATATTCTTTGGCGAAAAACGAAAGGACTCATTGCTGGATTGAAACCTAGGGAAGACATGTGATCTAATTGAACTCTTAGGTATAGGATATGTGATTTAAATACTGCACCCACGTTTTCGCGATGCAGTAAGTTGATAAAAAGCGCAACGCTTGAAACAAGCCATACCCAAAACGATTTAAAAAACGATACATACATCTCTTAGTTTCCTCCTAGATTGCAAGGAGTACATTCCCAAGAATTTGGTTCTTATTTGGGACCTAGGAATAAGAGAATACAGGGATCGTGGTTAGCACGTTTCGTGTGTAGTTATTCCGAATAGTCTTAATAGCTTGAATGTCCCTCACTATATGCGGTGCAAATACTGTTCTTCCACATTCTACCAGAGGTCTTATATAAGTTGTGTATGCCTTTGTCAACACACTCTTATTTTTTGTAGCCAAACCCTTGAGCTACTGGTACGTGCGAGCATTTGCTCTCCAGCAGATAATTTTGTAGTGTTCAGTACAATCCAGTTTGTTGTCGTATGTAAGAGAATCCGAAATCACCTATTTTTTCTACTACGGGAATGACACTGTTCCTAATTGCGTACCTTATCACTCTTACTCACCCCCATATGTTGGGGTTTTTCAGGAGCAGGAAGTAGCACCCAAGAGCCTGTCCATCTTTCAACCTCATCGATAGCTTTCTGTAGATTGTCTGAGGGATTCTCACTGATTTTACTGTGGGTCTTAGAGTCATCAGCATATTGCATGGGCTTGACACCAAGATCCTCAACAGTTTCGGCACAGTAGGCTGTGAAAATTGCAAAATGTATTGGAGATAGCACTCCCTCCTGTGGCACGCCACTCTTGACTTCATGAACATCTGATAAAGTTTGCCGTACTCTCACAGGGAAAGGCCTACCACTCATAAACTCTTCTAGCCATTTTGTGAGCATGACATGAAAACCCATCTTATTTACTTTATATATGAATTTTCCATGGCTCAAAAGCTTTGGAGGAATCAAAGATATCACATGTTCTCTTCGTTTCTAGGACATTGGTCCGATCATTCAGACACTCCGGAAGATTTGTTTCAGTTGACATTCGTTTAACAAAACCATGCTGACAACTTGGAATTATAGAGTTGTACTTAAAGGCACAGTCCAACCTCAGAATCGATTTTTCGTTTTTCTGCTCAACTTGGAGAAAATTCCACGCTGATCACATTTTTGTCTCCAGAAGCGCTCGAACTCGCTACGAACGGAGTTATGGTCCCTCAAAGATTTTGAATTTGAACGGCGAGGAGTTCGCGGACGACTTGTCCCGAGCCTGTATTTTCTCGTTATTCTCAGCCATCGTTCTGAACCAGGTCGCAATATAAAGCCATATCGTAAACAATTGGAGGAACGTAGATTTTGAATAAAACCAATCGCGATTCTCTCACCTATTGCGATCGAAAGCTTGTCGGTGGGCGTAACCCACCTTTTCTTTCAGGGGGCGGGTTCGGCTTCTTCCTCGCTTTTCCTCGCTTATTTGAGCGAATTGAGATTTCGCGCTCGGAAGGATTTTTATACACGGCGACCGGACTATAATATCAAAAATTACCCCTGAGGTTGGACTGTGCCTTTAAGATGCCTCGCCATGTGGGTTTTCAACATCTTTTCAAAAATGCGGCAAAATAACGATGTTATGCTAACAGGCCTATAGTTCCTTTGGTCATTAGCAGGCTCTTTTTTGAGCAATGGCTTCACTTAAGTGCTTATACCCCCTTGAAGGCAGTGTTCACGAGGAAAAAGCTGCTAATTTTTTTTTGGAGGAACCGTAAGCTTTGGGTCCACCTCAGGAGTGTAAGTACGAAAGTACGACGGAAAACGGCCAGGAAGTGGGTGAAAATCTCGTAGTCCAGCCGTCCCATTAGGTCAGCCCGCACGGGTCAGGGGCTCTCTACACACGGAGGGAAGAGCACGGACGAGATTTATTGCTGATGCGACGCGCGCGGCGGAATTTCTATACCCAACAGTAGAGCGCGTTTGCCGAAGGAAGGCTCTCGGGATTTCATGACATTTAATGTTTTGATTGATTCTCACTTGACTTTTTCTTTATGTTTCCTGGTTGTCCCTCTAATTATCTTATTCCGCACACTCAATTCCGTAAATATTGTATATTGGTTCGCGCGCTAGATAAAAATTACCAGCGATGATATCATAGTTATGCTCTGAAAACATGATTAGTAAGCTATCTAAATGGTTACAGCGGCACGAGAATATACCAGTGTTATTGCACTGAGTGTGCAGGATAAGATAGTGAGAGTAACAACCAGTGAACATCAATAAAATTCATGAGAGAATCACTAAAAACATGAAATGTCAAGTAAAATCTCGCGAGCTTTTGGCAACAGCGCGTTTCTAATGATGGGGATCGAATTTCCGCTGCGCGCGTCGCCGCCATGGCAGTAAAACCTCGACCATGCTCCTCCTTCCGTGTTTATAGAGCCCCTGACCCGCCCACACACGTCACGCAACAGTTGTCCTGCGTTCGTTTCACCAGGGATGCGGAGGCCGAATTTTTGAATATTCTTTGTCGCGAAAGATTCTGACATCCGAGTATGTGCCCATCCTATTCTTCGAGATTTTTCGGTGCAGAAAACAGAAAGCAAAGAAGTCACACACCTAAGAATTTCAAAGTCCAAAACATTTGCGACGTTTGGTTTGACGTTTTATCCGCAGTGCATAAAACACATCAGCAGGAGTGAATAAATGTTCAACAGGTTTTTGAACAACTTTTCTCCGATATTCGAGGATTTCATGAACGCTCATTATTCTTTTCTTTCCTTATTATCCACTATTTCGTGGACTTTACTACTCAAAACAGCCTTTAAAGGCAGTGTTCACGATAATCTTTGATTCCGAGATTAATCGTTAAATCGATTGTTTAGCTTCCGAAGTAGAACTGAAATGACGAAGAAATCGAGAAAACCTCCCAGAAAGGCACCCAAATCTCTTACTCTCACATCACCTTTTTACTCTCACTGTAACTGTTCGTTGTGACAATGAAAACTTTTGTGGACCCTGTCTTTTGCAACTCTCTACTTTCTGTTGCTCCGCTCTTTCCTTCGGACCCTAACTAGTACTGTTATGCCTAAAATCTTTTTTCCATTTTTCGATTAGCCCCATTTCTAACCGGTGACAACCACCGTGATCATGTTCATCTAATCGGACAACTATTCCAGACCAAAGAATAATGTCCCACTGAAATAAGACGTTTTAGTGTGTTTCAAGCCGTTTCTCCGTAACTTTGGTAACACTTGGTGGCCAACGTATTGTTTAGGGAAAACTGGGCGGGGCATAAAATTCATGGGAGTAATCACTAAAGCACTGTCTAAAAAGTGTTAGCAGCAGCGCTTGCTGTATTGAGGATCGAATTTCCGCCGCGAGCGTCACGTCCTTTAACAAACCTCGAACATCGCTCCTCCTTCCAGTGTTTATAAACCCTGACCGCCCAGCCCACTATGTCGTCACGCAACGTTTGAAGCGCGTTTCAAAACTGTCGGAGGCCGATCACAGTATTCTTTGTCGCGACAATGTTCTGAGCAATCTTGCCTTGCCATCGCCCGTATTTTCCACACCCCTTTGCAGGAAAACAGAATGAGCAAAATCGATACTAAAACAAAGTGAAAGCGACGTGTGATTTGACGTTGAGATCCGCAGTGCATAAAACACATCAGCAGAGATGAATAAATGCTTCAACAGGTTTACTTGAGTATACAGCATATGTTTCATGAACGCTCATTATTCTTTTCTTTCCCTTATTATCCACTATTTCGTGGACTTTACTACTCAAAACAGCCTTTAAAGGCAGTGTTCACGATAATCTTTGATTCCGAGATTAATCGTTAAATCGATTGTTTGGCTTCCGAGTAGAACTGAAATGACGAAGAAATCGAGAACCCCCCCAGAAAAGCTATTACTCTCGTGCACTCCTGGAACTGTTCGTTGTGACAATGAAAACTTTTGGCTATCACTTTGCAACTCTCTACTTTCTGTTGCTCCGCTCTTTCCTTCGGACCCCTAACTAGTACCGTTATGCCTAAAATCTTTTTTTTCCATTTTTTCGATTAGCCCCATTTCTAAGGGTGACAACCACCGTGATCATGTTCATCTAATCGGACTATTCCAGACCAAAGAATAATGTCACTGAAATAAGACGTTTTAGTGCGTTTCAACGCCGTTTCTCCGTAACTTTGGGCGTGTGCATTGGCAACGCCGTATGCGTATTATCTCGAAAACTCAGACAACGAAAATCATCGTGAACACTGCCTTTAAGGTAAGAAATCAGTAGACAAATTGGGTTTTTAGGGGTTATTGATAGTCCTCTGTCGATTGGATCTACTTCTAGTTTTTTATTGATTTTAGTTTGCGAAAAATTAATAAGATGGTTAATTCCAGAAAATCGATAAATTTTACAGCGGTGATTTCTGTCGATAGAGAATTCTCAAAAACTCATCACTTTCAAGTTCTGCACTATTTTTTTCAATAAACTGAAATACAATCACACTGCTAGCGTTGACCGATGAGATTCAGAGGTTTGTTAATGAAAATACAGTAGAGTTGTTTTTCATTATCCAACAGCTTTAGGGGACTCACAACTATGATTGAATCACCTAATAACATTAAAAACATGACCAAGTACGTATTTTTTTACAGGAAATTGAATTTTTAATTTTTTGATCTCTGAAAAAATGGTTAGAAAATTATAAAACAAATATCAATAGATAAGACATTGCAAGTAAAATTTCATTGTCAAGTTGGTGCCCTAAATTAGTCGGATAATAAAGATGCGATTGAGATTGTCATTTTGAAAAAAAATCTGGAAAATGCCGAATGTCACCAAACTTCGAAAATTCTAGAAATCCGTTCCGGCACCATAATCTAATCCTCGTTGGGTTTGAATGTTACGAGGTAAGAGTTGTGCCTTTAAATGACATACTAGGCTTTACCAAAAGACCACAGACGGACAAGTGAAAAATCGCTGACCTGCTTTTGGCGCAAGACTTTCAACTCAACGTAAAAGTTCCTACTATAGAAAAGGAAATCGCAAAGAATAACCAACTTCTGGATTTCATCTTACACGCTTTCTTGCGATTTTTTTGTCAGTTCATCTAATTCCTTCTAGTGAATAACCTCTCCATATACAAATATCGTGGATTTCATTAGAAAGCAGAGGAAAATCAAAGAAAATGCTTACGAGATGATGAGGCCGCTGTACAACAACAGGGGCACCATCGCTATTGATCGGCCGCTTGCCGGGGAACACCCACACCGGATACTAGACCTCAAAGAACACACGCAAGCCACGAATTTGCGTTGAAGACCTCCCAAATCATTTAACATGCCAAGCCCTATGACTTGGGGTCTGAGAAAATGTGAAATTCTATTTCACATATCACATTTCGATTTTTTCTATTTAATAGTTATTTCGACGTAACGTCGGTATCATAAGACCTGACTTTATGGTCGGCATGGATCCTGAAGAGACTTTGAGTTCCTCATTGGAGGTTGGCGCAAACTCGGTGCTCCTGTGTTATAGCATATGGCACCGAGTTTGCGCCAACCTTCAACAGCGAACGCGAAGTCTCTTCCGGATCCACGCCGACATTACTTGATTTCTCATCTGTACATTATACTTGTTATCCGAAGATAATTTTTGGGATAATGGATCAATTCGGATAATACCGATTTTAAATTTTCCGGATATTGGTTCGATTCAGATAATGCGCTTTTTCAAATTTTAGGATAATGGATCGACTCAGATCATGTCATTTTTCCAATGATTTGGATATGGGTATCCGGTCGGATAATTTCCGATAACCTCGGATATCTTCGGAACAAAGTTGAGGCAAAACGGTGAAAAATAAACCAGACACTCGAGGCAAGCCTTTGAAAACATCTATAATTGAACAAACAGTAGTACTTCATTGCTGCTGCAGCATGTTAACATAAAAACCTCAAGCTTCATATATGCATATTAACAAAAATATGAAAACAAATCTTCAATTACTCTATCGTCGTTGGGAAGCACAGTATTATCCATAAGCAGGTTTTTCAGGACAAATAGCAAGTAAAAAGTATGCAAAGCGACTATAAAAAAAACTTCTACACTGAGTAACTAGTCACATGGTCAACTCACTTGACCACGCCCATTTTTACGCGCCGCAACGACTAGTCCGATTTCGGAAGGAAGAGAAAAATCCTGGATTGATATACTAAGAAGAAGACGGTACGGAAAAGGGGCGTGGCCCAGTGCAATTTTATCCCATTTTATCCAAAAATTACCCGATTTTATCCAAAATTTTATCCGAAATTTATCCGTTTTTATCCGAAATTTATCCGATTTTATCCAAGATTTATCCGATTTTATCCGAGTTCTTGATCCTTCGGATAATGGTTCGATTCAGATAATGCCGATTTTGAATTTCCCGGATATTGGTTCAATTTAGATAATCCGCTTTTTCAAATTTTCGGATATCGGATTATCCGAATCTCGGATATCCGGTCGGATATCCGAAAAGGAGTGATTTGGATACTAAGTATGTATACTGTACATGGAGTCGTATTTTCGCGACTATTAATTTTTTTGCCGCTATTTTTTGAAGAATTTCAATGATTCCCAGACAATTGGAAGTTTTACCTTCTGAAAGCTGTTTAAAGGTTCGTACGACTACAACTGCGTGTTAAACATTTTTCCCGTTTTTCTTCCAGCTCGTGTATCGAAATGAGCTGTTATGAATACTTGTTATGATATTCTCGAATTTCAGTTTCTGCATACAAAAAATTCTCCACATCGAGTTACCGAGGGTTTTCTCAGCGGGGTTAGGACATTTGAAATAACTTGAATTCGGCAAATTCCAAGTTGTTCAGAAAAAAATGTATCTGAGTTGGCTCAAAAATCATATTTGGGGTATCACAAAATTGAGGTTCATCTGCCGATTTCCTCAAAACTTCAAATTGCTCTCATTAACACGATTTGTCAATTTTTGAGCTAGCAAATTGTTATACCACGCGTGAAGCGAAATCATCCGAAAATGCAGTTTCTGCAAATAGAATGAAACCGGTGGAGAATAAGTTTAACTACTGAAAAAGCTGGAAATTGTAGTAAAATGGTCAAAGTACGATTTTGCAGTCAAGCATAGACCAACTATCAATAGTTTGTGACAGACGAGAGCTCGGATTTTGGAAGCTTCTCCGTTAAATTTATCGGAGCAAAATCGAGCACGACATGAATGGAGCGTTTCGTTTAAAGGCATCGTACGAGCTGAAAACCATGTTTCGTTTTTAAGCGTTTCTGAGTTTTTAGCCCCCTATAGTGACTAAAGGTAGCGAAAAGCCCGCTCAAAAACGTTAACTTTTCAAGAAAAAACGTTCTAAAAAAACTTCTGAAAATCATTCCAAATTCGCGCCGGCATCGACTCGGGATAGTTACGCGGAGGGCGCAAGGAACAGTTCTACAATTCGTCCATTGGTGCAGCGTTGGAAGCAATCGCTCGTTGTGTGACGAGAAATTTCCAGTCGATAATGCCATTTTCGTCCGACGGTGCGTCAGCGTACAGTGGCATGCCCTGTACTTAGCGACACGACGTTCTGCTCAAATATTGCCAAAGTGCCAAATGACTGACGGAAGGGCCGGCCCCTTTTGTCGGAATTCCTTACTTTCCACTTCCTCTATGCTCACAATGGTACGTTTTTGAGCAGCCAAGCTCGTTGTACGTTCTCACAGGGGCCCGAGGAAGGGATTGAGCATAAAAAATGGAAAGTGGATTTCAGCGCGTACGATGCCTTTATCTAGAACGACCTATGACGATTCCCGTAGCGCAGCCCTAGAAAATGGTTTACAGTTTCTATTTCGCGCTTGATTTTGCTTTGACACTTTCAACGGAGAAGCTCGTGAAATCAGATCCCTCATTTGTCACTATAGTTCGTTTACTAATGACCGTCAAATCGTGTTTCAAGTCGTTTCACAATCTTTCCCAGTTTTTTCGTTGCTTCAGGTTATTCTGCGCCAAATCAATTTCTTAAATGATTTCTTAAAGGCAGTGGTCACGATGAAAAACGTTATCAAAAAAATACAAAAATCAGCCTATATCAAAAACAGCTGAAAAACAATGAAGGTAGCGCGGTGAAAAACGGGCTAGGATTAGAGTTTCTAGGGCCCAAAGATTCCAGTTCGTGCACACGTGCCCAACGCCTCTCAAAACGATCACCGTCTCATGCCGAGCAGTCAAAAATAATCGACATTCGGAGGGAGAAATAAATGCAAATTTACCTAATAAAAACAGTTAATAAAGAAAGAGAGCACTCCAGTCAATGTTTCTGACTAGATGTGTACATAAATCCGAAGGTTCATTGATTGAAATTCAATTTTAAGCCAGCTGATGTTCTTGATACTAGAGATCATCGATGCCGATGATGTGGGGTGAACTCGTCCACCATCAAAAGACAAGAAAGTTCGGGCTTCAAATTTTGCCCAAAATAGTAGTTTTTTCGCGATTTTTTTCTATAGGTCCCACTACTGGAGACCCAGAAAAGGGTTTAGAGGAAAAAAAAACGACAAGCATATTTGATCGCGACCACTGCCTTTAAATGATTTTTTAGGCTTGTAATTGATTCTCGTAGATATGACATTGCCAAATCATGCTGCCAGGAAGCTGAACTTCCAAAAATTTGCTTCTTAAAAACGACTCTTAGTATAAGCTACGTGTTGACAACTTTGAGCCATACAAACCTATAGAAACCCCATTTTAAAAAAGTCCGTCATTGAGGTCTACTGTGTTGGTTCAAATTCTGAAAAAAAAACACCACGGGGTGCGCTGTCTAAGGACCTTCTGGCATGTTCTAAAGATGCTAAAATAGCTCCAAGAAGAGAAGTAGCCTTCAAAATGTAGCAGTTGCAAGTAGAGGCTGTCCGAAGGAGACTGTCCGCCCACGCGGTCGGCGTGCGTGTCGAGTCACCATCGCGTAGGCATTTTTCGACGAGCTTTCTCATGGCTGCAGACAGCTGACTTTGATACAATTCACCATTTAATCAATAGGCTTTTTAATCGATTTACAGATTAAAAAAATGCGTTATGACGCCCGCTTGACACGCACGCCGACCGCGTGCGCGGACAGCCACATTCTAACAGACTTCAACTTACACGCTCTGAAGTCCTCGGATATGGATTTATCCTCACCCGCTCTGCACGAATTCAAAAAAAAATCTTCGAAATGTGCGTTGGCTAGTCTCTACTGCGCGTGAAACCCATTGGATTCTGTACCCATTGGATCCATCGCGGATTTCTTTTAGAGTTTATCTTATGTATGGAAATATGTAGATATGTATGTGCTATATTTTGAGGTACAAAATGCCATACTAGCCGGATGGAGTCGAAGACAATGGGAATTCATCGCCTATAAAGCTGGAAAGCAGTTGAGGAATGGACCCTATAAGGACAGCTTCAAGGGTGCAGATGTAGGAGTGGTGTAAAAACGAGACCTACATGCACAATTTCGGAACACGTTGGAGATTTTGTGTGTTTGAGAGGAAACACATTTTCAAAAAATTTGCTTGTATTTGAGCAGAATAAAAGAATTTGGACTGTTGTCGTATTGGATGTGCCGCTTGAGCAGCAACAAAAAGCGAAACTAATGGATGCCGCAAGGGTTCAAGAGAATTAGGGCAAGTGTTTCATACTTCGTGGCATAATCAAAGTCACTGGTAGAGAGTTTGTCAACAGCCTCACAATTGCAACGAAACATCTCTACGTTCATTCCAAAACAGGCCAGCCGTTACGACTAAACACCGATTTTCATAGAATTGTAGGGTAAACAAACCGAAACGCCGCGTATCATTGGAATTTTATCGTTGGAAATTTCGACTCTGGAGAACCGTCATGAGGGGTAGTTTCTACCTTTGGTGCTATGCATGACACACAATTGTAGGGATAGAATAACGTCTTGGAAACATCGGCAAAAAGGTGAATTTTTCCCCGATAGCAAAGAAAATAAAATCTCGTATAGCTGTCAACAAAACAGAAAGGACATATTTTACTGCTAGAGTGGAATATAAGGCGAAAAGAAAGCAACACTCAGTCAGGTTCTAGCAGTTATGCTCAGCGCACTACTAATACTTCTTTTGGCACCAGTTATTCTATTCGCCTGTTCACCTTTATCAGGTGGAGGTAAGCGAGTCACTTCAAATCTGAAATGTATGTATTGCGAGATAGGAGTCAAATGATGTAAGTGATCGGTCCAAAATACGGCCAGTACTGGCTTTTCGAAAGAAAAGCCTCAGTCTTGCTCAGTAGAGTCTTATAGCCTGCATGGCCTCTAGATTTGAGCTCATACAGTGCAAAAAAAGTGTTTTGACACTCAGTTTTGTGAAGCAACAGTGTTGGGTTTCAAGAGAATGAAACGAAGTTCCCCTGTATTTTGAGCCTACATTCGTCTAATAATCGCTACTGACCTGTCACAAAAATCCAGTGTACATACTACGCAGTAGCAAAACTTTAGCTCTCACGTCGATGGTAGAGAGTAGGGTTGTGAAAAAAGCGCGAACTGCTAATTAGGGCTTGTTTTACACATAAGCCATGTTCTGGATCTTTTGGGCATAGTGCTGTATATCAGTAATCTGTGTTCAAGACAGTGTTCACGATAATTTTCAATTCAGAGATTGTTCTCTATATTGATTAAGTGACACCTGGGTAGAACTAAAATGACGTAGAAATTGAGAAAAACGCTCTAGAAGCACTCGAAATCCTTAAAGGCAGTGGTCACGATGAAAAACGTTATAGAAAAAACTACAAAAATCAGCTCAGATGAAAAACAGCTCAAAAACTATGAAGGTAGCGCGGTGAAAAACGGGCTAGAATTAGAGTTATTAAGACCCTATATTTCCAGTTCGTGCACACGCGCACAGAAAGATCACAGTCTCATGCCAAGCAGTCGAAAATCATCGACACTCAGAGGAAGAAATAAATGCAAATTTACCTAATAAAACAGTTGAACAATGAAAGCAAGCACTTCAGTCATTGTTTTTGACTAGATGTGTACATAAATCCGAAGTTTCATTGATTGAAATTCGATTTCAAGCCAGCTGATGTTCTTGATATTAGAGATCATCGATGCCGACGATGTGAGGTGGACTCGTCCACCACCAAAAGACAAGGAAGTTCAGGCTTCAAATTTGGCCTAGAACAGCGTTTTTTCGCGATTTTTTCTTATAGGTTCTACTACTCTATACCCAGAAAAGGGTTCAGAGAGGAAAAGAAGACGAGCATTTTTGAGCGCGACCACTGCCTTTAAGTATCACCCCGCCTCTTATGTACCACAGGAAGTGTCTGTTGTAACAATGAAACCTTTTGTGGACCCGTCCTTTGCAATTCTCTACTCTCTCTTGCTCCGTTCGTTCCTTAGGGCCCTAACTAATACGGGTTTGCCTAGAATAATTCTTCATTTTTTTATAGGCCCCATTTTTCACAGGTGACAACCACAGTGAGAATGCTCATCCAACCGGACAACTAGTCCATGCCATAGAATAACCTCACCGGAATATGACGTATTAAAGCTTTTTTTGCCGTTTCTTCGTAATTTTGGTAACAGTTGGAGACCACGCATTGTTTTATGTGAAAAACTCGAGGACGAAAATCATCGTGAACACTGTCTTTAAAGGCAGCATACACGCTCGTAAACGTGGTTGGGATAACAATGTGAACCGAACCGCATGGCTTAAAACATAATGCCTATGCATTTTGAAGTGTCAAAAATGGCCCACAATGCCCCCACATGTGTAGAAGTTGGCCCCACCCTGCATTTTCACGCCCCTTGTATTTGACCTTTTCCTCCAACGCAGGGTTGCTGGGTCATCATCGCCGCCGGTGACGTGTTTGGTTCACTTGTTAGGCAACCTACCAACGGTACCGACTTTACAGTGCGTTCAGAAATGATAGGCTCACCCTTGAAAACCGAGGTTTTCAAAACGCTTCACAGTTTGGCGATCCATACTGTTCGCTGTTGAATTCAGCAGTGCAAAAAACTTGTGCATACTCAATCTTACGAATACTCCACGATTTTGAACAATCTTAAGATAAATTTTCGGATTTTTCGCCGTTCAGAAATGATAGGCTCTCCGTGCGAAAATTCAAATTTCTTACTTCGAAAAATTTCTCGTTACAAGTCATTGACGTGGGTACATCGTACATCGTTGTTGCTAGTATGGGACGTCGTACTGCTCTTACTACTTCTGAAGAAGCCCAGATTCGTGCTCTCGCCTCTGTAAGACTGAGTCAGCGAAGACTAACGGCCCAAATCGGACGTTCGCAACACTGTGTTGGGCAGGTTCTCAGAGATCCGAGTTCTTATGGAAAGGCGAAGCCTACCGGACGCCCCAAGAAGGTCACCAGTCGGGATGCCCGAAGGATGAGTCGCCTATGTTCCAACAGCACACTGTCGCTGAATCAAGTCAGGTCTGAATTATTGCTTGATGTTTCAAAAACAACTGTCTGGAACACCTTTAACGGCAATGAAAGCATCGTCCGACTAGTTATGACGAAGGCCCCGTCAATGTATGCCAACCATAAAGAAGCTCGACTGGAATTTGCAAGAAAGAACATGGCAACCGACAGGACAAAGGTGAGGCGATCTCCCGTTGGCCAAGAAAACTTGAAAAATGAGCTTAAAATTGTTCAGGTTATTTTTCCGATGAGAAAACAAATTAATCTTGATGATCCTGATGTAGCTCGGTACTACTGGAAGAATCTCCGCAAGGATCCGTTGATCTTTAGCAGGAGGAATTTTGGTGGCGGCTCGCTGATATGTTGGGTAGCATTTTGCAGCGAAGGTGTTTTGTGGATGGCCTTCACTTCCTGTCGGGTGGACTCGGAGGAATACCAGGAAACTCTGAGGACACATCTCCTGCCAATCTTTTCTGGAATACGACGTCAGCGCTTCACTTTCCAGCAGTATAACGCTGCAGTACATGGGTCGAGGTCTACAAAATCCTGGTTGGAGCAGCAGCGAATCCGGGTGATGAAATGGCCTGCGTGCAGCCCTGATTGCAACCCCGTAGAGAATACATATCTGGGGCATACTCAGACTCTGCGGGGGGGGAGCAAGCACCGGACAATAGAGCCCGTTTTCGACTTGGGGGAGCGACAGCGGGGGCTATCCCCGAGGGGGGCTTCAGGGGAGGCCCCTGCGCTCCTCCGGCGCTTGTCCCCCCTCCCCCCCCCCCCGAAAGGAAGAGAGGAAAAAGATGGGAAGAAGTCGTAGAAGGTAATTTACGACAATAAAAGCCAGAGAAGGCATAGTAGGCCAAACGCACGCATCTTCATTCACGTCAAGTTTTGTCCCGATTTGACGTGATTTCTCCTGTGATCTATCACGTGCTCAACCGGTATAAAAGACGTCTCACCTCATAGAAAGCCGCATTCGGCCCAACAAGACCGGCCCTGGAAGGGCACTCCGAGTCCCTGTCAGAAAGGGATATTTTTGAAGGAAAGCGGAGAAGATATCCGGGTTGGGGAGGGTGACGTCACTGCTCCGGAGCCGGGACGTCACTGCTACGGGACCGTGACGTCAGTGCTCCGGGGCAGTGACGGGGGGGGCTTCAAGGCAGTGACAGGGGGCTTCAAGGCAGTCACAGCGGGGACTTTAGGGCAGTGACAGGGGGCTTCCGGGCAGTCACAAGGGGGCTTCAGGGCAGTCACAGGGAGGCTTCAAGGCAGTGACAGGGAAACTTCAGGGCAGTGACGGGGGGGGGGCTCCGATCAAGCCAAATTGTCACTTCGGCGGTAGCCCCCTCCCCGATTGGGGGGGGGGCAAGCGCCTGTTCCCGGAGGGTTGCCCCTCCCCCCCCCGGAAGAGCTGCGCTAGCCCTCTCCAGTGTACGAGTAATTGTGCGCCAGGTTTATGCGAACAACAAGGAGTATGGCGCTGTAGATGAGCCTAAAGCTGCTGTTCTCGAAGCCTGGACCAACCTTGATAAGAATGTCATATCAAATTTGATCCTCTCTATGCATAAGAGAATTTTTGAGGGCACTGCTAACGGTTGTGGGCCTATATCATTCTAGATTTTCTTGTTTGTTCACGTTTTGTTCAATAAATATTTGTTTTCGGAGGGTGAGCCTATCATTTCTGTATGGTGAAAAACCCGAAAATTTACCTTTGAATCGTTCAAAATCGTGAATTATTGAAAAGATTGCGTAAGCATCTCAATCACGCTCAAGAGCGTGTATGCTGTCTTCGAAGGCATCGTTCGCGCTGAGAACCAAATTTGATTTTTCAGGCATAATTTCATGAATAGACCTCATCGGTGAGCCTCGGCGCGTTAAAGGCAGCAGACACGCTCAAAAATGATATCAATTTTATCGATTAAACTGAAGATCTGAAGCTGTTAGTATTCAGAAATAACGAAAAAGACGAAAACAAATCGACGGAAATTAAGATATAACGGTCCGTTCTATATTGGCCCAGAAATGGACGAGTTGTACGGCACTGGCTGAAATAGCGGAGCTAGCAACAAATTTGTTGGGATAACGACGCTAATGTACTCTTACGGCCCTTTCTGGAACGCTTACGCCGTTAGAAGCCTAAAAAGTAATCTAAAGTGGCCGCAGTCGAGCATTGAATACCTGTATGGAGGGGCGGAGCCCGTATCGATGGGCGGAGCAAGGATGATTTCGTGACTGCCTAGGGCTCGAATACGGTCATTTGAACTCGTTTTTAACGCTTGCAACTTCGTGAGGGCTCTTCTAGGGCCTGCACGACCCCACTAATGTAGTTATCTCAACAACTTTTTTGAGCGTGTCTGCCGCCTTTAAAAACGTGGGGTTATGAGGTTGGAAGGGGTTAAAGATGAGGATGAGCCACCAGTTCTCACCATTCGTCTGACGCTTCTCATAGAATGTTGACGCGACCGTCGTGAAAAACAGTTACCGAAATGCAGAAAAACTTCGAAAACGATTTTGTCGCGGAATTCGAATTCATATTTACAATGGGCTCCGATTGACTTTTTTTACAAGTGGAGGTTTTTCATGGGCCCCTTCGACATTTTCGTTCACTAGAGAAGACAAGCAATAAAAAACATGAAAAAAATGATGTACGGTTTTTTGCGCGTACGTTGCCTTTGGAGGCAGTGTTCACGATGAGTATCATACTCGAGTTCGATTTACAATTGGGGTTATTTGGTCGTGAGCTATCGAACAGTGAAAAACAGCGAAGAAACGCGCGCAGAATAACCCAAAATAGCGGTCTTTAACGTAAGTACAGACTCAGGGCAAGGACGAGTTTCCAATCCCTGCTAGCTTCCGCGAGCGCGCGCTAATGAAGAGATGTGCGCGGATCGATCAGCCTAGACGCGGCAGAGTTTCTTGGCGATTTGCCATTGAAAACATCCGCGGCGCCACAGGTTCGTCCGAATTGGGCGGGGCGGTCTAAAGTCAGGCGTACCAGGCTAACTTAATCTTCACTTCGTCGTCGTCTTTATCGATTTCTAACCCGTTTTCGCTGTTCTCTTAGACATCAACCCTTCTGCATCCGCCATCGTCGTCTTCATACTGAAAACTTGAAAACGAGATTTATCGTGAAGACTGCCTTCGATGTCCAAGAAAAAATGCATTTTTATAGCTCGGTGGAGAGAGCGATTTCCATGTTGCACAAAAAAAATGTTTTAGATTCGGCTCGTAACTTTCAACTGCGGGTTTTAAGGGTGCAAGTCACGTAACTGGGGTTTGTTTGTCGCTATTCTGATGGTTGCTGTAGATTAGAGTAGGCTTATGTTAGAGCCTTCTAACCACCTTGATCTTCTGATACTCGACAAATGAACTTCAGATTCGAGATTCGTACTGGAGGCACAGAACACCCAAGCAGTTATTCCCCAGATTTCATGCTTATCTCCGAGCTAATCGCATGATGATCACAATAATAACTCTAAAACTGCCCAAAGCCCCCCTACAAACGAGGTTATGACTCATCAAAAACGCCTATATTTTGAGTAGGAAAATTTAGTGGACGAGTTGTCTCAGGCCTGTAATTTTCTTCAATACGTAGCAGTTGTTGCGCGAGAACGAACGAGGATGAGGAGACAGGCTGGCAGTGATGTGAAGGACGACGACGCGGTTCAAATTCATCCATCCATCTAGCAGCAAATGATCCCAAAATCAGAAAGGGGATGTGGCTCGCGGTGGTGAACGAAAGGGATCGGGCCGGGGGGGTCGATTATGTTTTATTCGGAGAAATTGAGATTTCGCACTGGGCACGTGATACACAGAAGGGGTCTACCACACAAATGAATGAAAACCAATAAAATCAATGAACTCCTTCAAATAAGCGTGGTATAAGCGACCACCACGGGCCACAACCCTTTACCGGATTTCGAACTCAATAGCATCTAGATGGATAGATGATTTTAAACCCGTCCTCGTTCTTGACTTCCTCGCCGGTCTGTCTCTTCATTCTGGTCCGCTCTCGTGCAGACAGGAACTGCAAATAAAGAGAAATACAGGCCTGAGACAACTCGTCCACTAAATTTTCACTAAAAAAAATATAGTCGTTTTCGAGTAGCTATAACTCCGTTTGTAGGGGCTTTGAGCGAATTCAGAGATACCATTGTGATCAGAAAAAATTTTCTGGCGGTCCTGCACCTTTGAGCAGTTCAATCAGCTCTTATGTAGAAGTTTTGGGACAGCTCCGCTGGAAATCGCCAAAAGTCAACGTTGACCAAACACCCCCAGTGGAAAGCTTTGGGCAAAACCAGCTGAATTTTCCAAGAGAGCGACAAGTTGACCTCACATTTGTAATCAACACTCAGAACAAACCCTTAAAGGCATCGTACACGATGACAACCGAATTCCAGCTTTTGCGTTCAGTCGGAGTCTCAGGCGAACCATCGCTCGGAGCGGGACCGGAGAGCGACTCGAGCGACGCTGTCTCTCCGCTCCGAGCAAAAATTAGCCATCTACTCGGGCCACAGCAGCCGCTCTCCGGGCGACCGCAGTCCCGCTCGGAGCGATATTCAGTCGCACTTGGCACTCGGTGGCTGTCCGGGCGATTTTCGAAATTTTCCCCCTTGTTTTTCTTTATATCCGCCTTTTCTCGAAAGGTGCGTGAATGTCGCGGTCCACGGCAGAGGAATCCCCGCCTTGGTCCGTAACAAGGGCGTAACCTTCGCCGAGGTCTGCCGTGAGGAACCACCCTCCCTGCGGACCGCGACGAAAATCGCTCCACCCCCCCCCCGCTGTGAGATCCCCTATCCCTCAGCGGTCAAAAATATGCTGGCCTCCGGAGAGGGACTCCAAGTCACCTTCCAAGGCTGGCAGCAGAATGCCGAATGAGGACTCGAGTGAGATGAGGCACCTTTTATACCGGCTGTTCATGTGATAAACACATTAGGACGTGATAATTTGCTTTACCATGTTTCTTCAATGCCTGCCACTGCACCATGCACTCTTCAACTCGGATGATGGGTCCCTCGGATGATGGGTAACGGACTTAAGATTGGAGAAATGGAAGTGGCCGTATTCGGGAAGGCGAAAAAAGACAGAAATTCGCCATGTGATTCGATATGCCTGCCTGAGTAGTGACAGAAAGCGAAAAGACAAGGAAAAAAAACGGAAACCGATTGTGCAAGAGGCGCCGTGACGGCTCGGCTTGGCCTACAAACACTTCATGACATCCTACCCACTTTTTCACGGCGTCTGATGTATTCCCATTTGGGTCCCGCACATTTTTATGGCGTTACACGCCACTCGATTTCACGTTCGATATCGATCGAAAGCAGCTGACGGCAATTACGCAGCAGGTTAGTAACCCTCTCTAATTTCGTTCAAGAAAAAATGATAGCTTGTCTGAATGGCGACCTCGGTGAATTTCTTTAAGCGCTGCGGCAAGGAACGAATCGTAAAACTGTTCCTTGCGTTCTTCGCGCAACTATCCCAAGTTTATGTCGGCGGGAACTTCAAATTTGTTATGTGTTTTCCTGAAATCAGTTTTTCTTGAAAAGATGACGTTTTTGAGGGGGCTTTTTGCAACCTTTAGTAACTATAGGGATATAACATTTCGAAAACGTCAAAAACCCAAGTATGGTTTTCGTCGTGTACGATGTCTTTAAGTAAAAATGTTCGAGGCGAGGCTGAATCACATCTTCTGGTCAACCTAAGATTGCCCTCTGGGTATCTCTCTTCTTTTTGCAAAACTATTAAAATGCCCTTTTCTGAAAATCCTCAGGCATCTCAAAATTTCGAACACGGATTACTGATACACAGGACTAAGCCTACAACAGTCAGAACATCGTTCTCCGAAACATTGAGACATTGGTAAAAAAAATCTTAGAGCAGTCAAAACACAGAACGCCTGCTTCCAAACGGTCGACGCATTTAGAGACCTACCGCTTTACCGCAATTGGGTTCTCCCACAACAAAATCACTACCCATGTTGCGATTCACAGCTAGGAGCCCAGCCGCACCGCAGAGAACTTCGTATTCGCCACGTTCCATAACGAGGATGCTCTCATAGCCATGGTGACGTTCTCTGCTGAAAAAAAATGTGGCGGCACTGTCGTCCAACCGCTCCCCACTTCGTGAGTCGTTCAAGGCCGCCTGCCACCCACGACGGCCGCATGATCGGCTAGTATGATTTGGACACACCTTATGTGGGGCCTATTTTCTTTTTAGGTCTATCCAGTAGATGAAGTGCCGGGTTGAACAGCAATAGAGAACTGCGAGACTCATTGTTCCGAAGTTTTTGGCGCAGTAAACTTCGAACTAAGAGGTAGGGCCGAGCTGGACGCTCAGGCGTGATGCATGCACTCTGGTTCCGGGCCTGATCTAGTGTGTGCAATTGCGGACTTGCGTAGTGGGGGCGTGACGCATCGCTTTCGTACGAGCTGAAAAAGAAGTGAGAATTAAGAAAAAAGCAGGGGAGGTCAAGAAAAATCCACCATGGTCAGCTGATGAGGGCGGGCGCGGAAGCTCGTGGAAAGCGATGCTTCGCGCCCACACAAGTCCGCTATTGCGCACCCTAAATCAAGCCCGGAACTAGAGGATACCTCCCGTGACGCGCAAATGCATATCAACAATATCGACTTTTGGTCAATTTATATGACAAGCATCGTGTCGTGTCTCCCGTCGCGCGAAGTATGCACTACAGGGCCTAAGACGCGCCGCGCGCGGTGGACTACCGCCAGTTCACAGCGTTGCGAAACCTTAAAAGGCATCGTACGCGCTGAAAACCATTCACCGTTTTTTCTGTTCGAATGATTTTCAGGGCCAACCTAAGAAAGTAGGGAGAGTTTGTTGGTTCAAGAACGCCTCACTGTGAAAATAAATGAGGTCGAATTTCTCAAATTCCGTTAAAAGAGGCCTGCCGTCGATCAGTCATCTGTCACAATTCGCTCTCAGGCATCGTATAAGTAACTGATCAACAACTGATACTACAACTGAGGGGAAGTTGATGGAATTTGCTATACGACTGATTTTCCTACTTCGGAAGAAAGATGAACTTCATTTAATCGTGAGATCGCTTGTCAACGCAGCGATCTTTAGCGATCGACTCCTCCCTTCTCAAAAATCGATCGAGAGATTTTCGGTCCAATAAAGAAGTTTCAGTGATTTTTTTGGCGGTTTCTTCAACGTAGCTATTATACAGGGTATTAGAGCTCTCATGATATATGGTAAACTCGAAAACGAAATCCATCGTGAAGGATGCCTTTAAGCTATGACAGATCCATGGCGGGATTCATTTTTTTAATCCTTATATATTCTGTGATACCAAGTTTGCCCTGAACGAGTGACAGAAGATGAACAGAGTAAACTCAGGCAACACAAAAGAAGTGAGGACAAAAAATTTTGAAACTCGGATTAACATTCATTTTTTGGAACCGGGGTGAACGTGCTCCAGCGTCGGCAAGAACAAGGCGAATTTCCGCAGCGAGAGTCGCGTCTATGCTTCGAACTCGGCCTCAGTTTTTAATTCGATGTCTTCTGCGTCTGAAACTCACTGTTTTGCATCTCTGACGCTAATTTCCTAGTCAAATCTCTAGAGCGAAAATAAAAAGTGAAGTTTCTTTAGGCTTGCCAGTTATGTTTGTTGTGAAAGGATTCGCGCCGGCTATGGAATTCGCCTATTCGGATAATGCCGAAGTGAGAGCGAAATACCCGTACCTTCAGCCAGATTCTGCGGATGCAACAAGGAATCTGAATAGATACATGAGGAAAGCTGTAAGAAACTTTTTTTTTGCCCGAATATTTTGCAGCGACTAAGAAATTTCTGGATTCAGGTCTTGCAAGCTATCAAACAGGAGTTGAAGGAAGCCGGTCTTGAGCAGATGGAGTCTCAAATAGCTAAGCAACTCCCATCGAGCGTAGTTTATTATCCCATTCCTTGCCAAGAGGTTAGACCGCTGTCTGATCCATTGAAACCCGCAGCCGCAACAACTGCGGCACCAACTTCTGGGACTTCAGATCCTTCTAAGAAAACGGAAGGGAAACTTGACTTTAAAACAAGTCTTGTGGAAGGTGAGGTGATTTCACTTGTCAGTTGTATCGTTATAAAACATGCAAATTTATCGAGTGAGCAAACGCTCGGCCTTTCGCTGCTATGCCTTGTTCTGAAGTGAGGCTGAAATTCATAGAAAGTTTTCTGTTCACGATTGTAAAGTCATGTGCACTTCTCGGAAAAAAACACGCTTCTCACAGATATTGCAACAAATGAAGCTGGCTTCAACTGCTTGGAGAAGGGCATGAAGACCATAACTAACGTAATATTCGATGATGATGAAAAGCCTACTCCTGTTGACTTGCCAGATGCATACCAAGACTTCTACTTGACCCTCAAAGTAATGTTCACTGTTTTACAGAATTTGTTTCCAGATTGCAGTCCTTAAAGGCAGTGTTCACGATAACAATCGTTTTTCTGCTTTTCCACCTATCTTGTAGACGGTCCTATGCTGATTCCAATGATGTTTTTATAATAGTACAAGACCTTCTAGGAACGGAGTTATGGTCTCTCAAAAATTGAGCTAGGAAAGCATGGTGGACGAGTTGTCCGACGCTTGTAACTTCCGCCTTTTGCAGCCGATGTATGCGAGGTGACCTGAATAAGAAGAGAAGTTGGGAATAAATAGAAGAACGGGGCTATTGATCGGAAACCATCGCTCATATCACAATCTTAAGCATTCATTTGTTCACGTTGGTGGGCGTGGAAAGCGCATCTGGTACTGACGAGCTGACGGGTGTCCAACTTTGGGGCCGTAGGGGACCGTTCCGAGCTCAGTTTTCTCAGTTTTTTCAACGTTAGGGTGGCGCTAGGCCGCGCAGCTGCCGATCTCCACCAAAAAATCGGACATGGTTTTTATCGTGGACACTGCCTTTGAAAGAAATGCGGTTGTTTATAAACAATGGAGGGCAGCTGGTGTGAGAACTGCGGTTAAAAATAATGAGGGGTTCCACTGATGATTATAGAGAATATGTTGATGACATCTCAAAAAACGCTCCGGAATTAAATGGAACATTTCAAGATATTATTTGCTTCAAATTAAGGGTGAGCCATGGTCCATGTCATTCAACGAAGGAGTCCCGAAATTGTTTGGCAGAGAAGTGACGCGCTGGCAAGCGATGGAATGATGGCTATCTATTGAATGATGTCGCACCTAGTATGTAACTGAGGCAGCGTTCATAGGTCGCAGCGCGCAAAATCGATACGCAATTCCTGCACACCTGCAATTCGAAACGCTGAATTAATTGGACCCTATCATCATTTTGTTTATATTAGCGGACGATGAGTTGTTGTCATAGAAACTGTTCCATGCTCATTCAATAGCAATCGATTTTGCTTGAGGGAGCGTGTGTGTAGGAAATATTGATCGCTTTTGCGTGGCGCAGCCTATGAATGCTGCCTGAGGCACCCTTCATAGTCGGCCAATCGGCTGTAGGCAGTCCCGTCAAAAATCATCTACACTATGTGCGAATTGGGTGTAAAAGGTCCACCCGCTGTAGCCTGGCTGAGCACGTCTATGCCGTCCGTAGCCGTCTCGGTCGATACGCATGCAATACTTTGCTCGCTCAAGTCGAAAAATTTCCGTTGTGGCCGGACTGAGCCGGCCACAGTGCGCTCGAGTATGCTAGCATAATCAGTTGGGTTCTGTCCAGCAATAGGCCGACTATGACTTAATTCGAATTAAGAACACGAAAGATGAATGGAGCGCGCGGAAGCGAAAGATGTATGTACAAACGATCGATCAACTCATTGAAGGCACTTACCCCCTCCTTCCTTTATTTCAGTTGTATCGTCCGTTTAATTCCATTAGACAGCTAAACGAAGTTAGTTTTTAGGGGCGGAGTCATTCGATCCATAGCCATCTTTCCGTCTTTTGCGAGTGTAATTTTCCCTACCATGCAACGTCGCGGCTTCCTAATAGAGTCACACGGAGCTTAAAGGCACTGTTCGCGATAAAAATCGCTTTTCTGTTTTTTTTTGCCTGTCTTAAGCCTGTCTTGAAACCGGTCCCATTCTGATTCCAATGATGCTTCTGGAATCGTGCAAGACCTTCTGGGAATGGAGTTATGGTCCCTCAAAAATTGAGCTAGGGAAATGGTGGGCGAGTTGTCCGAGGCTTGTAACTTCCGTCTTTTGCATGTATGCATGTGCATGTGTAATTTATGCGAGCTGACCTGAGTAAAGAGAGAAGTTGAGAATGAAGGGAAGAACGGTGCTTCTGATCGGAAACCATCGCTTAACTCACGATTTCGGGTGTTCCTTTGTTCACGTCCAGGGGCGGAAAGGGGCCGGAGTTGCCCACAGCGGCGGGGTTTGCCCACTTTTTTAAGCCGTTCTGAGGCTCCTGGGTAGCTTTTTGTCCCGTTTCTCTGACGCTGTTCTGCTTCTGAGAGCCACGAGAAGCGTTAGTCATGAAAAATAGGAGGATGAAGTTTATCGCGAGCAGTGCCTTTAAAGCCCCTTCATAGTTTGCCGGCCGAAGTCGGATGACTCGTCATCAGTTTTGATATGGTGAGATATGGTAGATAAGAAGGATAGAATAGGGTAGATAGATGTTACACATTCGATAACGAGTCGTTTTGCAGCCGATATATGCAAGCTTATCTGAGTAAGGAGAGAAGATGAGAATGAAGGGAAGAACGGGGCTAATAATTGGAAATCTTCGCTCATCTCACGATCTCGAGAATTCATTTGTTCACGTCGGTGGGCATGTGTTGCGCTTTTGGGGTTTGTCTTGCGCTCGAAGTGGCAACTTATGGCTCTTTTAGAGCGTTTCCTGGCTCGTTTCCATGCGTTCTTTTGACGTCAACGTTACAGTTTGCCCCTCCACTACCCATTCTTAGTAGAAACTGAAACACATTTTTTATCGTGAACACTGCCTTTAAGAGCACATAGGTCAATCATTCATGTAATGACTCCCCAAATCAATATAAAGCGCTGTGATATATAAAAAAAACTTGACCAATGTTCAGTCTCATTTCTCGAGAATGGAATGGACTTTGGAGCTACGAAAACTTTGATGTTTTTGAATACTTGATGCCTTTTTATGGCATGGTATACAATCACAAGATATCACAAGGTTGCTGAGTTGAATACAAAACTCAGGTGTCTGGCAGGAATCGAACCCACATGGCATCGCTTTCCGGGCGAGCTTGTTACCATTACACTACCGACCACTCGCCCGGAGAGCGATGCGATGCGGGCTAAGGAAACTGTTTGGTCTAGTGATGAAGTAAAGACGCTTCTCATCAAAAACGACATTCCTATGAAAGATTTCTTAGACAACGTACTGTGCTAATAAGGATCTCCTTTTGTTGCAGAATGATAATATGTGCATGTATATAAATGTTGCAAATTCAGGTGGAAAATGCTATACTTGCTGGATGGAGTAACAGACAATGGGAATTCATTGCCTACAAAGCTGGCAAACAGTTGAAGAGTGGACCCTATAAGGACAGTTTCAAGAGTTCTTCAGTAGAACTGGTCTAATAAAGTGTTCTGAATGGAGATTTGGAGCCACGCCATTAATTTTGTATATTCGGAAAAAAATTCTATTGAACAATTTACTCATCTCGTATAAATGCTGATATCCGCTACTTTCATACTTTTTTGAACGCGCCACTGAAAACAGTTCCACTGAGAGAACAAAGGCAATGTGAGAGTACAGCTTTTCATGTATGGTTTGTATCTTATCTCGAGAAAGTCGCGTTGGAGTTATTATCACGCTATCTTGGAAGCGAAGCGGTTGTTTTTCCATTTCTGATTTTGTGTTTTCTTAAAAACGACCGCTCTACTTTCATGATAAAGCAATCATAGCAGCGGCGCGGCTACCTCTCAAACGGTGACTGACGATACTTCTGGGCCAGTAGCAATCGCCCCGTAAGGTGGCAGCTACCGGCTGTCACTGCGTAGTGACTGTGTCAATCACTGATCGACTATCAATGTGAACACGCAGGCATCAAAATGAACACGTGGCGCTAAGGTAATGACCGTTGTAGTCAGGCACCTGGCAGCAGTGAGCGTTCGTTTGCGAGGTGGCTGACTGCAAGGTGACTTCGCTCATCGCCGCAGAGAAGAGGAAATAGCGCGTGATGCGAAGAGAAGTTTGGTCGATACCGCTCACGTGGGGTCGTGCACGTCCAAGTGTGGCGACCTCTTGAGGAAAGTGCGCCCGGAGAGAGGGAAGTGGGGCTCTTGCGAACCAACAGGTCCGCTGTTAACTTATCAACCCAGCACAGCACGGTGGCCTATCCCGTTATCTAGGTGGGCAAGGAAAAGTTGCACCCGACGGCTGGCAGCCATCCAGCTCCGCTGCCAGCTGATAGGAATGACAGACAAAACGCTTAAAGGTTTAATCCAAGATTTAATGATCCCTGGCGAAGATTAGTGGGAGATTTACGCCAAATTGTACGTAGCTGTCATGAATATGTACGTCCCTTCTATAAATTTCACGTACTTCACTCCTATTCTAAGCTCAACTTCAAATTGCTAAAAGTTCTTGTGGCCGTATTCAACCATTTTCAGATTTTTTCCAATAAGCTCTCACTACAAGTAAAATCAGATTTACAATGAAATCCATATAAGGAAGATGGCTGAGAAATTATTTCGTTCTCGAGAAAAGGCATAAATCTTACGTGATCGGCGTCTACTGGTTACTAAACTCTGTATAATTGTTCATCTGAGTGCGGTTTTTATCAAAACTTCGTTTTCCTCTTCTGGAAATAACTTCACTACTGGGAAGCGTGAAACAAACTAAGAAAAAAAATTAGAATATAATTGAAAAAAATCCTTTTAACTTTTTGGCTCACCTTGTGGAAAAAACACAAGGTTGCCTCCTCGAAAGTCATAATACAAAGTATTGTGTATCGTGGTTTCAGCGGTTAGTGACCACTCAGCAAGAGATTCTCAAAATCGTTTTTCAAATCTAACATTCTATCGCCTTGATGATTTTCGCGGGAAATTTCAAAATTTCAACATCGACGGTTGAAAAATTGTTATATCTGGAAGATGGACACATGTGCACGTTCGCGAAACCCATATTTACAACCGATAGTTTGATAAAAGCTGCAATGGATATGAAGAACTGTGAAGGGAGTGTATGTAGTAAAACAGAAAGAGTCCATCCCACATGAACATGTCGCCTAGTGGTCTTAGGCGCCGTATTGGGCATCCGTCGCGTAGGTTGGTGCTGTGTTGGTTCACATACTTCTTTTTAGTGAGAGTTTTTCACTGAACGCTACTCTTCGAGAATAGTTCTCAGTTCAAGGTGGCAACTATAAGAGGCATCTAGGCGTCACCGACCTCAGGTTGACTGCCTATTTAAAGTCACCACATTGGGGGATTGCTACTGGCCCTGGCGCGTTTTCCCATTTTCTTCGCCATTTCAAATCTATCTTGTGACCAAAGAATCGTTTAAGCAAGTCATACCGACATTGAAGATTATCGTGAACACTGTCTTCAAATTTCTTGCAGAATCCTCTTTTGTATGCAATGGCGCTGCAGTATCTTGACCATTAATTTCCTCCACATTGGAAACATGGAGAAGGCGGTTCACGATCTCGGCCTGTGTTCGAGCTGGTAGCATTGATGCTTGATCAAGGTGATGATATTGACTGCTCGAGAAGGGAAACGTCTTGTCGAATGTCAGTGATTTGCTGAACCTCAGATGTAAGATATTTCAGCGCTGTCTGAGGATTGCTCTACATTTTGCGTAGAGCACGGGCACGGATGTCGGCATCCGCTGGACAGGAGAGCCCAAAAATCCTCAAGAGACACTTTCTTTCTTTGGCCGTACCGTCTTCTACCGTCTTCGAACTCTGACAATTTGTGCTCTCGATTGACTAATTCTGTGTAGTCACGCAGCGTTTCGCTATTACGTTGTGTCTTGAGATAGGCGTAACGACTTAAAGGCACAGTCCAACCTCAGAATCGTTTTTCTGTTTTCCTGCCTATCTTGGAAACGGTCCCGTGCTGATTCAAACGATGTCTCTGGAATCGTACAATACCCCCTAGGAACAAAGCAATGGCCCCTCGAAAATTGAGCTATGGAAGCATGGTGGACGAGTTGTCCGAGGCTTGTAACCTCCTTCATTTGCAACCATAGTATGCGAGCCGACTTGAACAAAGAGAGAAGCTGAAAGTGAAGGGAAGAACGGGGATATTAATCAAAAACCATCGCTCATATAGCCACTATTGAGCTCGAAAGATCGTAAAAGGGGCGTGCCAAAGTGGCTTCCGGGTGTGGGCGCCCCAGTGTGGCTTCCTCCTATATCTCGCTTATTCGGAGAAATTGAGGGCTCGCACTTGGCAGTTGCTATGTAGGGTGGGTCTACTTCACAATCATGTGGAGATATCAGATTTCGTCACTGAGCTTGGACTGTGCCTTTAAGAAAATCGACGTGTTATGTCCGAAAAGCTTCATAAGAGCTTTCACGGTATCTGGCAAGGATGCATAAAAAGCTTTCAGAGGCAAAAAGTGGTTCGTTAAGCGCCCGCGCTTCACAGAATCCAGTTCGGGGACGATCAATCCGGCTTTTCCAGAACCGTCCAGAGTAGCGTCATCCTTAGGAATGACGTCCCTTCCTCCACTTGAAAAAATCTGGGCTCAGACTATTCCACAAACCAGCAACTCTAACTAAAAACGAAAAATAAATAAATACCGTTACTGGTAGGCTTTTGGTCAGGATTAGACCGGGCGTTGCCCCGTCTAATCCTGACCAAAAGCCTACCAGTGACGGTATTTATTTCACTAGTTCATTTTTACGAATAAGTTAACGTCGGATGGTTTATAATAACATGTTTACGTGTTTTTGTATTTCTTGACCCTCAATTTTGAGGTTCCGCGAAATTTGAGCTACCAACTTCAAAATTTGACAGGAGCTAGGTGCAAACATGACCAGCTTTCTGACCAAAAATGAGCTCTCTAGCTCAACGATAAGTGTTCCAACAAGATCGTGAACGCCAACTGAAAAAAAGGAGATGAACATTTTTTCGACCAAAATGACGTGGTTTTGATACTTTTTCTCGAATCTCAGGTAACCATTCCGGACCAATTTTGAACAGTTACTCAGCTTTCTAAAGCATATCGAATGCAAAAAGAACGGTCTTCCTACGTTTACTCTGGACCCTGATACTGAGATCAGGGGGTTGCGCGATGGCGAATCAAAGCCAAATCTGGTGAGCGCTTCGCGCTCACCACAATTTACCGTAGGCAAAAGCTTTCATAAAAGGTTTTGCCTCTCCAGAATGGAATCGCTAAGCAAAAATCAGGTCAGAAAGGGAACCTTTGGGAAGAATATATATGAAATTTCCAAAAGTTTAGCTTCCTGGCAGAAGTAATGATTTTGCAATGTTATAACTAAAAGAAATATAGAAGTTGACAAAATAAATAAATTAAAGCAACTCGAAATTTGTTTGAAAATGATTTGGCACAAAATAACCAGAAGTAATGGAAAACTGGGAAATGTAGTGAAATGACCAAAATCGGATTTGGCGGTCATTCATAGGCCAACTTTTGATAAGTAGTGACTGACGAGGGATAACATTTTACAAGATTCTCCGTTGAACTTATCAAAGCTAAATCAAGGGAAACCGTAAAGCATTTTATTGAAGCTGTAATTCGGAAATCAGGGTGGGTCAAGCTATCTGAACGTAGCGCTCAAATTCGATGAGCGCTCGTATTCGTTTTGATAAGTTTAACGGAGAATCTTGTAAAATGTAATCCCTTGTGCGTAACTGGATTTTGTAATTTCGTAATTCGTAAATCGTAATTTTTCAAATTCCTCGTAATTCGTAAATCGTAATTCGTAACTGATAATGAGTAACAAGCCCACTCATAGGCCAAACCTGATTCGATAAAGGAAACATTTCAACACTTCAGTAATGAGGTGTTTTCATATCGAAGGTAGGTTGTTCTGGACAGTACTTGACGAAATTTTCACGGTACATACTGTGCTTATCTGGGCCAAACTCCGGTCCGCAATTGCGTATCGACACCCTTTGCAGCCGCATGCTCCCGAGGCAGAAGAGCTTCCAGCGCCGCAGCCGCCGATCTGCTGACTCTGGGTGGGTTTTGGAAACTGTAAACTAAGAAAAATTGGAGAAAATTATATAAAAAAACCACATCGAGTCGGCTTTAGCGCCGGAAACCCGGCTGACTCAAGCGCGTGCGGCCGCAAAAGCGTGTCGAGACGCGATTGTGGACCGAAATTTGGCCCAGATAAGCACAGTATGTATGTACCTGGGATAAGAACGACTTAAATAGACAAAAGTTTAATTTCAGTCTTGATCAAGTACAAAGCCTGTGCCACATTCTGCCCTACTTTTGAATACGAAAATATGAAGAATCATCGCTCTACCGAACACATTTCAGTGGAAGCCAAGGAGAGAAACACTAAACACTAAGTTGAGAAAAAAATGCGGTTCGAGAGTTTAAAGCTATCTGTTAAAAGTTCAGGATAAAAAAGCTGCCCGTTTTTCTGGCAGAATTGTACCCCTATAAGAAAGGTAAGAACGGAAGTACGACGAAAAACGGCTAAGAAGCGGGTGAAAATCTCGTGGAACAGACAGCCCATTGGATCACCCCGCCCACGTCATATAACACTTGTCCCACGTTCATTTCACTAGAGGAACTGGCACCGAATTTTTGAATATTTTTTGTGCCGAAAGAGGCTAGTAACCAGCCATGGACATTTACCCATATTATTCTTCAAGAGTTTTTGGTCCACGAAACAGAATACAAAGAAGTCACTTACCTAAGAATTTCGAATCTCAAGACCATTTGCGACACTTGGTTTGACGTTTTGTCCGCAGTGCACAAAACACACCAGCAATCGTAAATGAATATTGAATAGGTTCTAAGCAGTTTTTTCCTCGGTGTTTGAGTGTTCTGTTGGGACTTCTCCCCATTAACGTTTACTTGGTGGACTTATCCACTCAAAACCAGCGAAAACTAGAATAAGGTTTTTAACGTGAACACTGCCTTCAAGAGAAAGACCCTTGTATGAGGGGGGCCTATAAATGAAATATACAGTTTCAAAACCAATTTTGATGCAGAAATAGATTTTCCCTCTTAATATGCGGAGCGTTACTCTGAGTGGAGTTGCAAGCGTTTTTTTCCATAAATATAGGGTTGTTGGAGTGGAGATAACCGTTGAAGAGAGGTGAAGGTTGTGTAATGTTCCGAAATGCAAAAATGTGAAGGTCACCTCAAATTTACGGGTTTCGAAAACAGACAATTTCCTGACCTATTATTTTCTTTCGCATTTAAAATTGCCAAATTCTAAATTTTTAAAATATTTCATAACTTTTTCGAAAAGGTAGGCGACATTACAGTCGTCTTTTTTTTGTTGGAATGTTTCGAACCAAGCTTCAAAATTTCTTTTCCTCTCATAGCTTCATTGTCTTTGAAGATAGGAATCTATCAAAGTTAAATTCGGGAACCTCGTAAAACTTCTCGTTGAATAGTGTTTTCAGGTGAAAAAATAATTTGACGGTCCCTCAGCAGATTTGAATTCACGAAATCCCACATTTTCTACTGGTCACTTTTGAACCACTGATGGCGGATGCGTGGTGGAGGTTGTTTTCAAAATTTCCTTAAAACTCTGCAACGAAGTGTATTTTGAGTTCCAATCTATTTGCTCCTTAGACCAGCTGTAGAGCCCAGCCCCGTACTATTATATTTCGCCATGCCCGACGGGAGAGGAGCTCTCTACACACAGAAGGTGTTGTCCCGTTCTCGCAGTTCCACACGTCACACTACTCAATGCAATCGAAGTGATCCCGAGTGGAATTAGAGTCGCAAAAGGCGAGACGACTCCTCCCTCGGTGTGCAGAGAGCCCCTATCCCATAATCGACCCCACTGCTGCTGTCTAAGCTCTGGGATAGTGGAGCCGCCCGACAGTTCGGTTCATTTTCCAATCTCTGGCCACTGCTGTTGCTGTTCGGGTGAACGGGAGAAGCCCGGTCAGCGACAGAAGCCGACTCGCAGATTGCGAGAACGTGCCGAACTGTTAGGCTGCTCGGAGGCGAGAATGGCCTAAGTTGCGCCCTCGAGTGCATTTTCACCGTTTGTTACGATTTGTTACGAATCGTTACGATTTTGGGCCACAATTTCGTAAATCGTAAATCGTAAAAAAATCGCCAAAAACGCCCGTAATTCGTAAATCGTAAATCGTAATTCGTGATTACGCACAGCCCTGATCCCTTGTCAGGCACTACTTATCAAAAGTTGTCCTATGAATGACCGCCAAATCCGGTTTTGGTCATTTCACTACATTTCCCAGTTTTCCATTACTTCTGGTTATTTTGTGCCAATCATTTTCAAACATATTTCGAGTTGTTTTTTTTTTAAATTTTATTTTGTCAACTTCTATATTTCTTGTAGTTATAACATTGCCAAATCATTACTTTTGCCAGGAAGCTAAACTTTTGGAAATTGTATTATGTATCAAACTGACGAGAAGTGCGAAGAAGGATATGGCAGATTGATAGGGGCCGTGATGACACAGATGGAAAGCACCAATAGAAAATTTTCGGGCGTTTCTTCCGATATTTCTGGCTGGCAAGTGTGGCAGAAAACCCTCTACATTTGAAGGCAGTGTTCACGATTATTTTCGTCCCCGAGTTTTTCACATAAAACAATGCGTTAGCCTCCAAGTGCTACCAAAATTACGAAGAAACGGCGAGAAACGCTCTAAATCGCGTTATTTCAGTGACATTATTTTCCGGCCTGTACTAGTTGTTCGATTGGATGAACATGTTCATGGTGGTTGTCACCGGTGGAACATTGGGTCAAGCGAAAATAGAAGAATATTTTGTGCAAAGCACGATAGTTAGGATCCTAAGGAAAGAACGGAGCAATAGAGAGTGGAAGGTTGCAAAGGACGGGTCCACAAGCGATTTCATTGTCACAACAAACACTTCCTGTGATACTTAAAAGGCGGGGTGATACTTAGGGATTTCGTATACTTCTGGTGCATTTTTCTCAATTTCTACTTCATTTTAATTCTACCCGGGGGCCACTTAATCAATATAGTGAATAATTTCAAAATTCAAGATTATCGTGAACACTGCCTTTAAGCGGAGAACAAGATGAAATTCCTCGGGTGCCACAAGAGTACCAGGTTGTTCAATGAGTTTTGTCGTTTGATAAGAAAAACAAAATTTTATGGTTCAAAATACACTTTATTATTCAGTATAATCCCCCTGAACATTCACTCAAAAACAGACAGCAAAAAAAACAAATCCAAAAAAACCAAGAAAAAACCCGAGCCTCATTCATAGTGATGAATCGACGCACGGAATCCACTTTATCCTTTTTAAAACGTTCCAAAAGTTGCTGAGAAGGTCGCATTCAAATGTGTTTCTGTTCCATTGTTAGGGAATGCGGCACCCATTGTGGACACAGCTTTCTAAAACCCAAAATCCACTTGAAATATGGCTCACACTGCCTAATGAGATGTGTAGAGCCTCCACTAAAACCTCAGTGAATCGACGATCTTCCAAAACCAAATCCTCTATTTTGGCTATGATTTTTGGTGTTGATGCGCTTTTTGATCGTCCTTCACGTGGATCGTCTTCAAGGCTTTTACGACCACGTTTAAATTCAGCAACCCATCTTTCTGCTGTTCTAATTGTAGGTGAACAATCATTATACACTTTTAACATTCGTTCGTGGATTTCTTTTGGTGCTACGCCTTCCAAAAACAAGAATTTCATCACTGCACGATATTCAATTTTTTCCATTGCTGTGACTCGGCGACACTAAATGGCTTGTAAACAAAGAATGAATTGACAGATTGAAAAGAAACTTCACATGGTTTCCGTTTTCGTTTCAGTCTGACGCATGAACCAGGCGGTTGGCCGTGCGGGGTTGGCGGACTGACTGGAGAATGGGGTTTCGATTCGTGCAGGGTGATCTACCGTCGCATCTTTGTCCATTCATCAGACTAAGATGATTGCGCGAACTCTAGGTTCATATGAAGAGTGTACCAGCAGAACGAAAAAAAAATTGGGCTAGTAGCAAAGCCATCCCTTATCGAACGACAAAACTTATTGAAAAACCTGGTAGGAGTCTTGTACAAAGAGGAAAGGCTCGTGCCAACGTCGCCCCCAACGACTATTGGACGCCACGCTATTTCGCGAGTTCTTTTGACATTCTCGTCCAGGCCGATTTCAGACCGACTCAATGAATCAAAACAAATGGTTGGGCTCATATGTGAAGACGAGAGAATATAGGTTCGCGCAATAATTTTAGTCTGACGAATGGACGGGGCTGCGACGGTAGATCACCCCGCGCGAATCGAACCCCCATTTTCCAGTGAGGCGGCCAACCCCGCACATCCAGCCGCCTGGTCCATGCATCACACTAAACCGAAAACGGAAACCATACATATCGTCGGCGTGCATCCGGAAGAGACTTCGCGTTCACTGTTGAAGGTTGGCGCAAACCGGTGCCGTATGCTATAACATAGGTGCACCGAGTTTGCACCAACCTTCAACAGTGAACGCGAAGTCTCTTCCGGATGCACGCCGACGTTATCTACATGGACCGAATCGCCAACCAAATAGAACACTGCCGTATTGCCTGTGGCTTCGGCAAATTCACACAGTGTATCACACATACAGTTCATCTACTCAATCGCGTTCAGTCCGCAAAGTGCACTCTGATTGCGAGAGCGTGTTGCGGCGCCGTTTCTAGGACCTGTTAACATTCGCAGGCGAGGAGCGGCTGGCAATTTGCTAAGGCCTTAGTTATACACCGGTTGGACGCTGCGGAAACAGCAAGACAACCCACTTTGGTGCGTCCCAATTGTGCTGAGGCATGCCAAAAGGAACAGTTGTCCCAGAAAAACGCGCCGGGAAACCGCACCGAGCAGATATACACGCCGCGGCACTGTATACTGTATCCTGGCGGGACCAACTCTATTGAACATTTGCCAATTTTCATCAGCTCATTTTTTTCAGATCTAAATTAGTTAAAAAATCGCCAAAACAACTCAATCAGCACTTCTTTGACAATAGCGATACATTTCCAGTGACTTTCCGCAGTAAACAAGCGATAGAGGCGTGAAATATCGATAAAACACCATTGAAACGCCCGGAAATTTTCAGTTTGCAATATTGCGTCAAATACGTATAGGCGCAATATTGCAGACGAGCCCCTGATCCACGCAGCAAGCGGCGGCAATGCCATTGCGGGACGTTTTCATTCCGCTGGTGTATAACTAGGACCTAACAGGCGCTGTTCCGCCCCTGATCGATACGCGAGCACCCCCTTCCTCTGAGAATTTTTGCCGCGACTCCCCCGCGACTGCCCCGCGACTCCTCCGGCTCGGCGCCTACCGGCGCCGAGCCGAAGGAGTCGCGGGGCAGTCGCGGAGGAGACGCGGGTGAGATGCGGGGCAGTCGCGGAGGAGATACGGGAAAGACGCGGAGGAGACGCGGGGAGAACGCGGAGGAGACGCGGGGGAATTGCGGGGCAGTCGCGGGGGAGACGCGGAGATGATGCGGAGTTGTCGCTCGAAGTCTAGGGCTTAGCAAGCGGCTCTCATCTAGACCTGTTGTTGGCAGTGTAGTTGTCGCCCATTTTCTCTCAATCGACCCATCACGCCAGCGTTCGCTGCGATTGTGGTAGGTGGACATCTGCGAGAAACGGCGGCAAATCTACTTCCAACAAGAGGTCTAAATGAGAGCCGCTTCTCAAACCCTGGACTCCGCCGCAACGAACCCGCGACTTCTCCCCACTGGGTCCGCAGGCATCGAGCAGCACAGTATCGTGGTAGAACCGCGGTAAAGTTGTGGCTCACGACTCGTTCGACTACAGGGATAACATAGAGTCAGTGCAGACGATAAACGTGTTCTAGTTTTCGGTGTTTTTGTGTAGGCCGGTTGGTTTTTGCCTGACGCGATCATTCCTCATCTTTACCGAAACGTGCCGTCCTGGCAATCTGGCGGTCTCCTTAAATTATGCGCGAACAAACGAAGACGACCTTCCTTTGCCGCTTGAGTTGGCGTTGGGAGATGTTGGCACCTCTCTCGTGTCAAGCGTTGATATAAGGCGTCGATTTCGTTGTAGAGGTCTTCGTTGTGGCACTTCTGCGGCCAGAAATATCCAAGCAAACGTCTAAACAGCTTCCTTTCCGTGCGATCCAACCTCTCCATCTGCTTCTTCGATGCTGCCCACGTCTCCGATCCGTACATCATGATAGGGCGAGTAGCGGATAGGTAGACGCGCAACTTGACTTCCTTCGCGATGGGGGTAGACCACAAACACTCGGTAAGAGAATTGAATGCAGACGTAGCTTTCAAAAATCGCTGTTAAGTAAACGGTTCTTCAGCAAACAGCCCAAATATGTATGGTGGAATCCACCGAGAGTGTTTCATTTACTTATCAATGAGAAGCGGTCGATTGGGAATCAATGAACATGAAACTCATTGCAGCACAACCGCTCTCGCTCAATCGCGATCGAGCGTGCTGGTATGGGATCCATGCACATTGATCCCCAGCCGACCGCTTCTTATTGATAAGTGAATGAGACACTCTTGGTGGACTCCACTATGGCAAAAATCATTCACCAGTTCGATACGTTGTCCGTCCACACAAACTCCCGCTGATGGCCTCTGAGAGACCCACATTTGCTTGCATTTGTGGGAACGAAGTCGAAGTCCCTGCGCCATGCTTCGAAACGAGGTTCACAATCCTTACCAGTTCTGCGTTGTTTTCAGCGAATAACAAACACTATGTCGTCAGCGTACCCCAGGTCGACAAGGGAGCGTCCTCAAGGTGTTAGTACCACGTCCGCAGGAAACTGTCCTGCAAATCTACGCATGATGTCATCAACAGCGAAGTTGAAGAGAAAGGTCCCGCTACAACTCCTTGCATTACTCCTTTTTCACCTCAAAAGCTAACGTAAACCCGACAGGTGTACGAATTGCTGCTGTTGTTCCTTTGTTCATGTCCTCGATTAGTCGAACGTATTATTCCAGGACTTCATCGCTCGCAGAGCGTTGAGCAATCGATTACGATGAGGAGAGTCGAATGCGGCTCCAAAATCCAAAAAAGCAAGCTGTAGTGGTTTCGAATACCGCTGCCGCGATTCAATTACTCCTCTCACGACGAACACTTGGTCGATGGTCGATCGTCCAGGTCGGAAACTGGCTTGCTCCTCTCTGGTTGTTTCCTCACGATGTTCGATGAGCCGCTCGAGAACGATACGTTCCAAAACCCTGTACATGACACGCAGTGGAGAAATCCCCCTGTCGTTCTTTGGGTCCATGACGGGTAAGTTCTTGTGAAGAGGTACGATAATCTCGTGTCTCTACGAATCGGGTATCTTTCGCTGATCCATATGGTACGGATAGTGTTTGTCATTTCACGATTCCCAGACGGAGGGAGAGCTTCCAGCATTTCAGCAGTGATGTTGTCATCTCCACCTGCCTTTCCATTCTTTATTTTCCAGACACAATTGAAAACCTCAGCCTTAGTCGGCGGTTCCTCACTGACATCATAATGTGCTCTCTGAACATGCGGGAGCTCAGGTACTGATGGAGCTGGACGATTCAGTAGTGAACTGAAGTTATCCTTTTATAATGGCAGCGTCTCATCGCCAACTGCGACTCCGTTCGCAGTATTCAGTATAGGCGAACATCTCTTCATCTTGCCGCTGTACTGTCGCTACAACGAGTAGGCTTGTTTCGAATTCTTCTCCTCCCAAGCCATATCCAGCTCCACAGCTCTACACGTTCACTCTCGTTCGCCACCGCACTGAAGCTGCGGACGCAACCTCCTCCTCAGACGCTTTTCCTCCACAAAGTTTCCTGCCGTTCGGAGAGCACTCACCTCGTTGTATGGTTTCCGTTTTCGATTAAGTCTGACGCATGGACCAGGCGGCTGAACGTGCGGGGTTGGCGGCCTCACTGGAGAATGGGGTTTCGATTCGCGCGGAGTGACCTCCCGTCCCAGCCCCGTCCATTCATCAGACTAAAATTCTTGCGCGAACTCTGAGAAGATTATGTTTCCGCTTTTCAGGCTGTACAGCCGGGAGTGCCTGTTCAGAAGCGTCCTGGATGCATTTGAAAAAAGAATCCGCGTCGCAAAGTTTTTTCTTTGCCCGTATCTTTGCCTATCGCCGAGCGATTAGGAGCGTCCCATTCCAATCGATGCCAATGGCTCTACTCACCCTCCTCTATGTGGGATATGAAAGCACAGATGAGATGTCGTACGTTCGTGCCGTGGCAGTGTGGAGGAAAGAAGACCGCCTACGTGCAAACCGACGTCAATCCCTCCAAGAAGAGGGTTTTTGTCATGGGAGTGGTGCTGGTTGGCCGCAGCTCTCCTGAGAATTTTATTACAAAGGGCCGGCGTCGATAGAAATCCATGTCCAGCGCAGAGGTATCCATGTGCGACCTGCAGCAAGGATGTTACCTGGCATAAAACAAGTGTCCAGTGCTTCGGATGCCAAAGGTGGGTGCATATCTCCTGTTCGGGCCTCAGTTCTGTGAGGCACCATGACGCATCCTTTCGTTGTGTTCTATGCTCTGCCCCCAGCAACTCTGATTCCTCAATTACCAACCGCCCCCTCTCCATTGTTCACATTAATCTCAACGGCCTTCGCAACAAGTTATCTGAACTCTCTCTATTCGCACGTTCTCATCACAAGGATGTTATCATGGTTCAAAACCAAGCTCTCTCCTTCTACCACTTATTCCCAGCCTAAAATTCCAGGGATACACCGCCTATCACATGCCAAGGTCTGCTCTTGGGGGCGTAGTTTCTACTTTTGTGCAATCTGCCTTACCTTCTCATCATATCCCTAATACTCCAAAGGACGGTACTCTCGAGTACATTCCTGTCCACTTCCCCCTCAAAACCCCTTTATCTCTATTTAACGTCTATATATCCCCTTTAACATCTTGCCCCCCCGCCTTATAATCCTATACCTCTCCTTAAAGGCAGTGGTCGCGATGAAATATGCTCATCTTCTTTTCCTCTCTAAACCCTTTTCTGGGTTTAGAGTAGTAGGACCAATGAGAAAAAAATCACGAAAAACCGCTGTTTCGGGCCAAATTTGGAGCCTGAACTTTCTTGTATTTTGATGGTGGACGAGCCCACTCCACACCATCGGCAGCGATGATCTCTGATTTCAAGAAGATGAGTTGGCTCGAAATTGAATTTCAATCAATGAACATTATCCTTCGGACCCGTCTAGACAAATACATTGACTAAAGTGCTTGCTTTCATTGATCAACTCTTTTCATTACGTGAATTTTAATTTGTTTCTTCCTCTGAATGTCGATGATTTTTGACTGCTCGGCATGAGGCTGCGATCTTTTTTTGCTGCGCTGTGCACGTGTGCACGAACTGGCATCTTTGGGCCCTAGAAACTCTAATTCTAGCCCGTTTTTCATCGCGCTACCTTCATAGTTTTTCAGCTGTTTTCTATCTAAGCTGATTTTTATAGTTTTTCAGATAACGTTTTTCATCGCGACCACTGCCTTTAAGCAGTTGCACGACGGCTCACTCTCCCCTTCAACTGTCTTTTCGGGTGACTTCAATGCTCACACGTTCTGTTCTGCTCTTGATTCTGACGCCAGAGGGAAAGATGTCGAAGAATAGGCTGAGTAGTGTGACCTGGTTATCCTCAACGATGACCAGCTGACTCGTCTCAATGCCAACGGCCGACCTTCTAGCCCAGATATCTCTCTTGTGTCATCCAATCTTTCTAATGCTTTCACGTGGTTCACATCCACAATTCTCTCCAGTGATCACATTCCCGTCTCTGTCTGTATTGATCTCTCTGACTCACTTGCCCGTTACTATGGTTTTCGTCATCGTACTTATCTAAATTTAGGCCTAGCAGACTGGACCCTGTTCAGAGATGTTGCAATCCGCCATGCGGTCGACATGGAATGGTGATGTGCATCAGAAAGAGCGCCATCTAGCAAGTGCCATCCGCAAGGCCATGAAAGCAACAAATCCTGAGGGTCGTGTCAAGACCTTTTTTCCAAATTTCAGCAGGGGAATACTGCAGAAGATGAGAATCAGAGATGAGAAGAGAGCAGCAGACCATGTAGACCCGGAGATTGCTGTGCTGGATAATGAGATCAAGAAAGATCTGGATAAGAACAAGAAGGAGTGATGGGAGAAGTTCACTGAAAAGCTGAATTTCAAGGCGGACGAAACTACGACGTGGAAAGTGTTCAGGAAAATTTCCGGCAAGTCAGCTCCCTCGATGAGCTCCGCTATTGAGTTCGAGGAGCACGTCTTCAAACTAGGGAAAGCAGCTGCTAACGTACTCGGCAAGAATTTTTTCACTAAGATAGATCTTTCTCTGAGCTTCATGATGCTTTGTTGATTTATGGATTTGAATGACAACTCTTAGACGAAGTCTTTTTATTGGCAACGTTTCGAGGTTTAATCTCGTCTTCAGGCCAAACTGTAATTGTCACATAAACACACAGAATGGCAAACAATCTCTAGAGTCACCAACATTAATCTATGGAGGTGCTACGCCCCAGTCAGAGATATTGGCAGCCTATGCGTTTGGTATCTACAAACAGATAGTGAACTAGGGCTCGAGTAAGGTGTGAGCGGTGCCCTACCTAACCGCAGGATTTGGCTGACCAGAAATGAAGGGCGAGAATTGGGATGGGAAAGCATGACGATGGAATCCTGAATATCACGCGATATTGATCTTGCATCCCAACATTGCTATAGAGTTATCAGTCTCATAGCGGCTTTCATTTCTTCCCTGATGTTGATGGGAGGCCTGCATCGTTTGATCTCGAGCCCTTCCTTAATCTTTCGCTCAACAGCATCAGTCAAGTTCTTGTGCAGGATGGTGACATCCAGGCGAGGAGAGGGCTCGTGTGTATGCCTAAGCGTGCGATGGCGAGAGAATGGGTTGTCAGGATAGCTCTGAGGTCTTCGCAAAGCTCGAGAGTGCTCCTCCATTCTGCTCCGAAGTGGCCTACCGGTCTCTCCGATGTAAAATTAATTACAGGCAAGACAAGTCACTTTGTACACCACACCTGTAATCCATAAATCAACGAAGAATTTTTTCATCACACGTACCAAGCAAGGCGTTCAAAACAGAGTCAAGGTCAGAGAGCTGAACCGGTTGCCGCTCATCAGCGCTTCTGAGGCCTTTACTCTCACTCAAGTAGAAAAGGCCATCAAAGTAATGCGGAATTCGAAGGCTATCGGACCTGACGGTATCTCCCCAGTCATACTGAAGATGCTTCCCACAGAACTTCCATCGATGCTTGCAGATATCATTAACACTTCTTACCGGACCTGCATTCTACCCCAAGCTTGAAAGACAGCCAATGTGATACCGTTGCCAAAGCCAGGCAAGTCCCAAAGCACGGCAAAAGGCTTTCGACCAATTAGCCTGTTATCGCCCGTCTCCAAATTAGCTAGAAAGCTGATCGTGACGGACCTGGCTGATCAAAATGAGCGACAGCAGCATCAGCATGGGTTTAGGAAACTTTACTCTGCTACTACTGCTCTATTGGAGGTCGTGAGCTTTGCGGTCGATGGGTTCAACATGAAGAAGCCCCTGAGAACGGTGGCCGTCGCCCTTGATCTAAGCAAAGCGTTTGACTGTTAACTTGGGGTTGCTGTCTGAGAAACTGCTCAAATCGTCGCTACCATCATGGCAGAAGCGATGGATTGCAGCGTTCACGAAAGGCCGCCGGGCTAAGGTTCTGTTCCAGAATCACGTATCCGATAGCATTCCAATAGGAGCCGGTATTCCGCAAGGCGGAGTGTTGTCCCCTGCTCTATTCGGCCTGTATCTTGAGGATATTCCCGAGCCTCCCAATCATGTAAAGATTATTATGTATGCCGACGACATCACCATCATGTGCCAGGGCCGTGACCTGCAAGTAGCCGCTAACAAGATCAGCGCCTATCTCGCCGAGTTGAAGCTCTTCCTCGATAATATGATGCTCACAGTCTCTGCTGCAAAATCCTCTGTTTTAGTGTTCACAACAAACACCAAGGAACACAGTGCCCACCCAGATGTCAAATGGGATGGTGACCTGTGGCCAGCAGCGAAATTCCCCAAGCTTCTTGGCCTTATTCTTGATCCGTCACTGAAGCTCCACAAAATGCGGAACAGAAGCAAACCGTCATCAGAGCTAGGCTTAATATCTTGAGAGTTCTCGGAGGAATATCATGAGGAAGCAGGCGAGAGACTATATTGAGAACCTACAGAGCAATACTTCGGCCGGCTCTGGAATATGCGGCACCAGTGTGGCAGCACCTGGTGTCTGACAGCTCCTGGAATAAGCTGCAGCGTGTACAGAAAACTGCGCTTAAAATTGCTACCGGTTGTGCAAGGAGCTCCCCAATGCAACATCTTGACGCGGAGGCCTGCATATTGCCGGTTAAGGAGCATTGTGAACTCCAGGCACAGCAGATGTATATTAATGTTCTGAAACAGCCGAATCATCCGACAAAGAGAGTCATGAAGCCCATTAGAGAGAGGTCTAGGACGCCGTTCGCAGATGCTGCTCGTAAAGTTGATGCCCAGAGATGGGCCGACTCCAACATGGAAAGGCTTCGTCTTCTGCGTAAGGAGCACGCTCAGCTTGTTCGAGGATATCTGGAGAAGGCGGCTGCGAACCCTATCTTAGGAGCAGTGCCGCCTCGGGTTTCCGAGTCCCAGCCTCAAGTCGGCAGGCGAGCCAGATGTGCTCTTGCCTCGCTGCGCTGTGGTAACTCTATTCTGCTCATGTCTCACGTCAACAAGATCGACAGCAGCCGACCAGGCGCATGCCCGGACTGTGGTGCTCCCGGACACCACACGGCGCACTTGTTCATGTGTTCGAGGAGACCTACCTCCTTAACTACAATGGACCTTTGGACGAATCCTGTGAAGGCCGATCAGTTCCTCAACCTATGACAGAAAACCACTTTGAGGTTGCAGAAGAAGAAGAAGGCACAGATCGTTGCGGCGATCTAGTCGTTGTGCGGAGTGTGCGAGAGATTCTGAGTCGATGGAGTTAATTATACCCTCTGGAAATCTGAGTCGAGAACTAATTACAGTCCCGCTAATTGATTTTATCCTGAAGTTGCGCACCCCACTCAAATTGGTTCACACGAAGGGTTAAAGGCACAGAACACCCTAATAACTATTTTCCAAATCTTATGCTTATTCTGGAGTGAATCACACGCTGATCACGATGGTATCCCTAAAATCGCAGAATGTCCTCGAAATTCAAACATCCATCGAGCGGTTATCGGGTTCGAAATTCAAGAAGGTGGAGTGGTCGTGGTGGTGTGCCGAGGGGGTCGCCCCAGGCGTGGTCCCTCATATCTCGCTTGTTTCGTGGAATTGAGATCTCGCGCTTGACACGTGTTATACAAGAGAGGTCTACTACACAATCAACTGAAAATCACAAAATTCATAGCTGAAGGTCTTCTGCGCCTTAAAAGTCACAACCTCGATGGGAGGGCGCCGCACCGATTCCAAATGTGTGGGGGGGGGCACATCTCACGGACCGAGCACACCGCTACCATTTACCCTGGTTCGATAAGCCAAACATATTTAAGCTCTTGACCCAAGAAGGTTCAACTAAAAAAACCTAACAGAAAGCATGTACATGAATATATGAGAATTACGGTTATTTCTGATGATAGAGAACGCAATCAAATTCCTAATATGTGCCCCATCTTTAATCAAGAAAAGCTCTAACATGTTGTCTCCAAGGCAAGTCATCGGCTGAAAAGGCGGCAACGCTGCACAGAAACAATAGTTTTTAGAGGTTTTGCGCTGATATCTTCATTATCAGATTTTTCAGCTATGAGCCTGGAATTCAAAAAGAACGTTCTATTGTATTACGTTTCCAGTCTTCTTGCGATTTTTAGATCCAATTTTTTTTTGTATGAAATTTCAATTTATTTATGGAAAATTTCAATCCCAGAATTTGTAGAGAAAAATTGATCCATTTCGGGACGGAAAAAGTTTCGACATTTTTTGAAAAAAGTTGGTGATCATGATGAATGGACACAGCTCTTTAGATGTACACAAAAACGGTCTGCTAGACCTTGACTTATGGTGATGACAATGAACGGAGGAATGAATGAAATAGATCAGGGAAAACACTCAGAACTTCAAGTATAATGTGCATGAGAAAGCTTAGCTCGAAGGTTACTCAGCTGAAATGTACGTGGACGCATACTGGTTTTGATAATGTGATGGAGTGAATGGGGGGCTAGGAGTTCTTTAACAGCTGATGGCCTCAAAATGGTGGGTCGAATCAATCAAATTGTTATAGAAGAGTTGGATTCAGAGAGGATATTGCAACAGGAGAGAAGGCATTACAGCGACCGCTCGCTGGGCGTTAAAGAGGAAATTGATAGGAGTGAACGCCAGGGGTTTAATCGATACGACGACATAGCCGTAGAGTCGCGGGGGAGTCGCGGTAGAGTCGCGGAAGCTTCATCCAAGAAGAGGTCGCGGGGGAGTCCCGGAAGAGTCGCGGCAGAGTCGCGGAAGAGTCAAGGATCGCGGGGGAGTCGCGGGGCAGTCCAGGATCGCGGTAGAGTCCCGGGGCAGTCGCGGAGGAGTCGCGGCAATATTTCTCAGAGTCGCTGCTGCCGTCCCGCAGCAGCTGTTCAGCTGATTGGGTGGGTAGTTTTCGTTTCCCTCATTCCTTGTTGTTTCCATGGTTTCTAAGCATGTTTTTTCGTATTCTTATAGATATTTAGTTGTATGATCATGATGTTAAGATAGATTTTCCGTTTCAGATGCCCCTTGAACTTCCTCTAGAGCGGAAAGGTTAGCACTTCTTTTTATTTTTCTACTTCTCGTTTTCTTTCGATTGATTTTTCCGTTTTTCAATTATTATTTGTTCTAAACATCATAGGCTTTGTTTTTGGCTGGCCTTTTCGTTTGCGATTTTTTGTCTCAGGAAAAGTGCCTCGATCCTGTTTAGCACACCGTCGAGTCACTTCGTAGGTGAGCCACTTTCTCTTATTTCTCGTTTTTTTCGTTTCTCCCATTGCTTTTAGTTCGATATTTGTCCAGGTGGTATGTGTGGCTAGGTCCGTGACTCGTTTCCTCAAAGAAACACTTAAATCTAACCCGCGGCTGGCGCGGGCGGGTTAAATCTCGCCCGCGGCTGGCTGGTACTTACCAGCCAACCGCCAGTGAGATTTAAACCGCACGCGCCAGCCGCGGGTGAGATTTAAATGTTTTGTCTTAAGAAAACAAGCCACGGGCCTAACTATATTCGTGATCAGAACCCCCCCCCCCTCCCTCAAATAAACCAACCCAGGCAAAATTTCAATGAAATTCGAGACCTTTTTCAACAGCAGTTTATCCACTGTAACCGATCGTGATCACCCGAAAAAGTGGAACAGAAAATCGGACTTTATATTTGTACTTCACCCCCTTAACAACACACCTCAACAAGTGAATTGAGAAATTATCCCTTTCCTCCTTCTGCAACTGGTGCGCAAGTGTGCTCTGCTCTCAACGATCAATACCCATCCAGAGGTCCCGCGCGGAAAGCCACAGTATTGCGGATTGCTCTCAATTTCGCTCGATTTTGCAATCCTCGTTCTCTTCTCCCCCTTCATTTTTTAGTGTTTTACTTTTCTGTCTAATTTCTGCCTTCCACGGAGTATGCCGATAAAATGCGAGAAGCACCAGGTTCAGAAACAGGCCGGGTGCTATCGCAGCATGGAGGGGCATTTGGACATCGCACTTTGCCACGCTCATTTTTCCGTGCCGCTGCGCATTTATAACAGAAACTCTGGGTTTTCTTCTTCCAAACTCAGAAGGGCCTAGCGGCACGGAAAAAATGGGCGTGGCCAAGTGCCCTCCCAAATTGCGATAGCACCGACTTCAAAGAGCATAGAGCTTTGGGAAGGTGAATAAATATAGGTTGCCGCCAAATCCTGTTTGGTCTGCAAGTAACAGCAGCGATGCAATTAATTTGACGGCAATGATTACGGTACCTACACTGCGCCGAACAAGACATGGAATATTGAGGAAAAAAGTTGGGATAAAAAGCGCGAAAATTTTCGTAGGTGAGCCGAGTCACTTCGTAGGTGAGCCACTTTCTCTTATTTCTCGTATTTCGTCTCTCATCGCTTTTAGTTCAATATTTGTTCAAGTCGCAATCTAGCATGTTTAGGGTTACGTTTCGCCTTGCTAAATTTTCTTCAGGTAAAAGAACTCGGTAGTGTCACAGGCCCGTTCAGATTGTTCAGAATGTGAGTTGCCTTTTTTACCTTCTGCCTTGTATCGTTTCATACGTGCGTCCGGAGCCGGAGTATCCGGAGTTCACTAGAAGCCCAGCGACGCTACATCGCTTGTCAAAGGGCTTGGGATTCTTTTTTCAAGATCCTGAGTAGCCAAAGCTTTGTCGTCGAGAGACGCGACTTGGTCATGAAGAGGTCCAGATACCTCGACAAAATACAGGAAGCAAGGAGAAGTAGAGATTTTGTAGTATACATGGACGAAATTTAGGTTTTCGTGGGTATGACGAAAAAAAAAGAGGATGGGTTGACACAGAAACGCCATGAGTACCGTCTGCAGCCGCTGTTGAGAAATTAAGCGTGAAATCGTGATCGCAGCCTTGAGGGAAGGAGGGGTCGTACCAAGCTGCTCGCGTGTATTGGTGATGGACACAGAACAGCAGACAATGACTACCACAGAGACATGAATCATGTGGCATTCAGGAGTGGCTAGTATCTGCTATCCCGCATATGAAAAACATGCGAATGGTAGAAACTTGACTTTGGTATCGAAAATGCTCCACACTTCTCCCGAGTACCGGAGAAGGTGAAGCCTACTAGATATTTTAATCTGCGAGATGAAGCTCATACCGCTTCAAGATTTTCACCTTGTCGAGCAAGAAACTACAAATAATGGACTTCCTTGATTCCATTGGCGTGAAAGTCGCAAATAGCAGCTCTAAGACATTGCCGATTGAGGAAGTCAGTGACCATCTGTGTGAAAACCTAGCTCTTGAGTTCTTTCCTGGACGAATTTCACAGTCGACGCGCGCTCGGTATGCAAAAATGAGCTTCTTTCGAGCATAAATAGCATTAACGGTGTACCTGTTGACTTCGAAATCGCGACAGGAAAGACTTAACCACTAGAAATTATCGATTTTGCTTTCGTTTCAGCTTGATATGTTTATTGGAAGCCGTGGTGGAGTCGCGGCCCATCGTCTGTATGCTGTTGAGGGCATTTGCCGCGATATGGACGTGGATCTGATAGCGCTCAGTCCGATCCACTGCTCACCCCCCCCCCCCTCCCCACATTGAACTGTGTTGGAGCCACGTAAATTACCAATCCAACAAAGTGGGGAAACCCACCGACTGGAGCAAGTAACGTTTCTTCAAACTTTCATTTACTATTGAACTGTTCGTGGAATGGAGTATATCGTGTTAAGGTAAAAACAAGGACACTCTCACTTCTTGCGAACGTGCCAGTGAAATTCTGTCAAGCAGAGAGGTTCTTCGAGAGGAAAACGGAGCTCGAGTGAAGGATTTGCTAGATGATGTTCTCGATGATGCCAACGAGTCGTATGATGAAGGAGATGTGAGCGGTGACGGAGACGCAACATCAGAGGATTCTGACAGTGATCCAGGGGACCTCACGGGATCTAGTTTCGATTTTTGCTCACAATATGATCTTTCATGACTCCTGCTTCTGTCCGCCTTGAGGGATTGTGCAGTTTGTAAGTATTAGGTGTTGAATAAACGGGTAGAAATTAAGAGCCGCACAGTAGTCGGACCATTTGTCGCTAATCGACGAATTCGGGCTGCCTGAAGAAACGAAAAATTCGGGCAAAGCTTATGCTTAGGAAAGAGGGTACTGAGCAACTATCGGATATAAAAAGCCTATAATGTTTGGAACAAATAATAATTCAATACTAACCTTCACGGATTTTATCCGCTCTAGAGGGCGTTCGAGGGGCATCTGAAATGGAAAATTCACCCTATCATCATGATCATACAACTAAATACATATCTTTTACAGTATGACATGAAAAAAAAACATGTTTTAAAACCGTGGAAACTAAAAAGAATGAAGGATACAGAAATACCCCCCCCCCTAATCAGCTGATCTGCTGCTGCGGCCTCTGGATTGGACGGCGGCAGCGAAGGAGGGTGTCCGCGTATCGATCAGGGGCGGAGCAGCACCGGTTGACAAATTGCCAGTCTCTGCTTTTTGTATTTCTTGTTCCCATTCTTGTATTCCTTCCTCGTCGGTAGCTTTTCTCATTTCGCGTCTGCCTTAAAGGCAGCATACACGCTCGTAAACGTGATTGAGATAACTACGGAAATAGAATGGTATGGCCCAGATTACACCGCCTACGCATTTTGAATCGTCAAAAACGACCCACAATGCCGCTATATGAGTTAGAAGTTGGCCCCGCCCTGTATTTTCACGCCCCCTGTATTTGCGCTTTTCCTGCAACGCAAGGTTGGTGGGTCACATTCACCATCAGTACTGTTGGTAGATTGTCTAACAAAAGAACCACACACGTCACTGAGGGCGAAGATGACCCAGCAACCCTGCTTTGGAGCAAAACAGCAAATACAGGGGGCGTGAAAATACAGGGCGGGGTCAACTTCTAACTTATGTAGCGGCGTTTTGGGTCATTTTTGACACTTCAAAATGCGTAGGCATTATGTTGTAAGCCATGCGGTTCGATTCACATTGTTATCTTAACCACGTTTACGAGCGTGTGTGCTGCCTTTAAAGGCAGTGGTCACGATGAAAAACTTTATCGAAAAAAAAACTACAAAAATCAGCGTATATCAAAAACAGCTCAAAAACTATGAAGGTAGCGCGGTGAAAAAAGGGCTGGAATTTGAATTATTAAGACCCTAAATTTCCAGTTCGTGCACACGTGCACAGAAAGATCACAGTTTCATGCCAAGCAGACAAAAATCATTGACACTCAGAGGAAGAAATAAATGCAAGTTTACCTAATAAAACAGTTGAACAATGAAAGCAAGCACTTCAGTCATTGTTTTTGACTTGATGTGTACATAAATCCAAAGGTTCATTGATTGAAGTTCAATTTCAAGCCAGCTGGCTGATGTTCTTGATATTAGAGATCATCGATACCGATGATGTGGGGTATGCTAGTCCACTATCAAGAGAGAAGAAAGTTCAGGCTTCAAATTTGACCCAGAACAGCGTTTTTTTGCGATTTTTTCTCATGGGGTCTACTACTCTATACCCAGAAAAGGGTTTAGAGAGGAAAATAAGACGAGCATACTGTGCTTATCTGGGCCGAATCCCGGTCCGCAATAGCGTTTTGACACGCTTTGCGGCCGCGCGCGCTGGAGTCGGTCGAGTTTCCAGCGCTAAAGCCGACTCGATATGGCTTTTTTATACAGTTTTCTTCAATTTTGTTTTTTTTTCAGTTTCTAGAACCCACCGAGAGTCAACAGATCGGCGGCTGCGGCGCTGGAAACTCTTCCGACTCAATTGTGCGCGGCCGCAAAGCGTGTCGAAACGACCGGAAAATTGCGGACCGAAATTTGGCCCAGAGAAGCACAGTATTTGAGCGCGACCACTGCCTTCAGTAGTTATTATGGTTTTTCTCGCTACCGTCCTTGCTTTTTGCAGTTCCTTTTTCGATTTTCCTTTCACTGGGTCCACAAGTTTCCTGTCTTCGTTTTTCTGAAGTGTTCACGTTCCTTTCCGTCTTACTTGTTTTGCTTTTGTTTTCTGTTCCGTCCTGTATTGATTTAATTTGTTTTCTTTTGTTTCCTTCTGTTGTTATTTGTTTTGTTCTGCTTTCTTGCTTGGTCTTGTTCTGTTCTTTGTTTTGTCGTGTGTTTTGTGGTCCATTTGTTAACGTTCTTTCATAATGTTGTGTTCATTGCCTTGCTTTTGTTGTTTTTTCCTTGACCTGAACTCCACGAACTTCTGGCTCGTTTAGAGAGTTCAATTGCTAGCGCCAATTTCAACGAACTCTACAAAAAATTGGTTTGAGAATATGAAATAGGTTAGTTTCGAAAATTGAACCAAAATTCAACTTCAAAGTTCGAAGGTTGATCTCGAAAATTCCATTGGAATGGAGATTCTGAGAAGGGCTCTTTTGCGCGGTATTTTTGAGTCAATGCTAAAAGAGTTCACCAAATTCTCTTTACGTTTTCGTTCATTCAGCGTGAAAATATTGTAACGATTTGATCTTGTATTCAGTTTGTCGTTTTCATTTAATAGATTTCCTCAAAATAAAAGATCTGGCTGCGGATTGCATTGGGGCGCTTAGGATTAAGGTGAGACTACCGTATTATTCAATTTTTGTTTTTTGTTCAAATTGAAGGTGAATGCTGTGTCACCAATCCTCAATCTTTGTAAGCCTTTCTTGAATTGACGTAGTGGATTTCCATGCAAGAAAATGTGATGGGTTTTAACTCGCTGCTCAAACCCAAGAGCTTGGAGGAATAATTTTTTTCGACATCATTTCGCTCGAAGAAGTCCGACGTTGTGTGAGAATTGAAGACCTGAACAGGCTTAACACATTATTGCTGTGATGGATCGTTTTATTCTTGTTTCAGTCTCAGCGTGCGGTTCAAGGAAATACTTAAGTGCGTGTATACAGATATTCAACAAGTTGAAAACAGTATTGACGCAAGGACGATTCCTTGCGCTTCTGTGCGATGCCTCGGATCAATATACTATTCGTGTCGTTGTTTCGTTTAATCGAATGAATGGCTACCAGTAAGTTTGTTGATTTTGAGAGCTATTTCCTCGGGAGTGTAGTCGCTGTCATACCGCTTGTTTTGTTGTTTCACTAGCGACAATGTATTTGAAGCTTTTGTGAATGAAGCGGAAACAAGAACGTTCAGGAAGTATAGAGTGAAAATGCCTTGGCTGCCCCGCGGTTCTGCAGTGACAACATTTCACGATCATTGATTGGCCAAATGCTGGATCTCAAGCACGGCATTAGAATGAAGCTACAAAATCTTTTCGTGTTCGGAATTTACAATGCGATTACGGACCTCGATAGTCGCACACACAATCACATAATAGGAATTGGGGAGAAGAAGCTGACGATTATGAATGAGCATTTGCTGAAACGCTGTGATTTTGTATGTAGGAAGCTGACGGTCAAGATTTTCCTTGGGTTGAACAAGAATCCGGTATTGATTTCCAGCCTCAGAACTGTTCTCGTGGAAAGTGATCTCTTGCATTTCAGACGAGGTGCACCACCTATGACTGTGCTAATGAATCCAGCTTCCATCGTGTTTAAATTGTCTGTTCAAGGATGGCCTGTATAAACTTTCCGCAGGAGATCGTTAAATATGTTAATCTAAGTGAGTATTAGCAAGACTGTGTTGGGTTCATTTTGCCAATGCGGGATTGTACACAGAAGCATCTTAAGGCAGAAGCAGGGTTGCACCACCCATTGGCACTCGCTGAAACACGACGTTGCACTTGATGGCCTCGCAGAGTTGCAGCGACGCAGCTGGCGTTTTTCGTATTCCTTCCATGCGTACAAAGTGGTTAGTTATTTGCGTGCAATGGCTTTTGATTTATTTAATTTATTTTGTTAGTATACATAAATAACAGAAGGTCTAGCGTGACACATCCTGAATTGTAAATGATTCATTAGAGAAGAAAATGTTTGCCAAATACATTTCATTTAGCACAGAGTCCGGTGGCTGCTTCACATGGGAGCGTGGCAGGGCAGTTGGCGCACACGGTTGTTCCTGTTTCGTAAACCTTCTGACCAACAACGTTTCCTCTGAAATAGGCTCCCATTGTTGTTGTGTTTGAATAAAGAGAAATGCAATAAGATCCTACCCGCCACTGTTTCCATATTGGCATATTACCGAGTAGAAGTTACCACACTTATTGATTCCACATCCGAGCTGCACGTTATCGTGCCATAATATCTTAAACAATTTCTAAGGCTTCGTCAAACAATTTGTAAAGCTTCGTCGTATCGGGGCTGCTTTTGAACGGTTGAACTTCTAGGGTACCACCACCGATTTGCAAAAACCAGCACCACTGACCCTAACATTCCTGGTTACACCTTCCTGACACACCGAAGACCCTGGACACAGGTGTGACCCAGACACTCAAGCATGGCAAAATCTTCACCTTGGTGGCGTGAGTGACAAACTTCGATTGGCGATAACGAACTTCCGATGTGAAATCCATTCCAGCATTTATGCCATACCACTGGAGCTCAAGGTACCACTCATAAGTAGCCTAAAGATGAAGAACACTTCATTTATCTTGGGGACGAAGGTAAAGAAGAAGTCAGCAAGTGTAGTTAATCTAGTCTGAGTCCATATGACTCTTGATTAAACAAGGTCCTACTGGCAGCCGATACACGTGTAGAGAAACAGGTTTTACAAACAATTTTTCGCCTACCTTCTTTGCTGCATCTTCCAAGGTGAGGTATGTCCTGTTGATTTGACCGACGTTTTCCCTGAAGTTTGGACGAGAGGCCGCGTCCGACAGCTCTTTTGAGCAAGTCTTCGCATGTGCTATAGCCCTTTTCTCAGCATTGCAGTTGTATCTCTGAAATATTGGTAATGAGCAGTAGGGAGTTTTGGTCTGTGGTCAGTGCCTACAGCAGCATCGAAGTCAAAGTTCTGTTAATGGAGCGGTACGAGCCTCGATGGTGCAAGCTTGCATCTCTGCCATGCGTTCACCAATAGCAGATAGCATTTCCCGTGCCATTCTATACGGAAGCCGCGACGTTGCTTGACGGGAAGAGCAAGTGAGATGGGAAAACGGAGCGTTTATAGCAATCAAATGGACGACTTCGCGCGCAATCGCCGAATACGGCTACCTAATTGAGTAAACAGGACGATGTCTAGTTACCTATTTGAAACCCACAATGTTAAAGTTGCACGTTTCGAACACTGCTTCATAGAGCCAGTTTAACAATAGGCTCATTGCAAACTGAACTATAAAGAAAGCACGGTTCTTATTTAGATCTCGTGCTGGGAGGGGGTTACACTCCCACTTTTCTGCCGCTGATCTATCACTCCAATTCGTCACCAGATTTTGAAATCAATCCGCTGCCGTTTGATACTCTTTTTGGTGCACCTCTCTAATTGTTTTTTATGCACCCAATCATCATCTAGAGAGCTTATGTTTGGTGGCGACCGGGAAACTGAGTTATTTATTTATTTATTTATTTATTTATTTGAGACGCGGAACTAGTCCACGTGAGTAATACACATCATAATAATAGTTGTCAAGCGTCTGAAAAATTAAACACAAATGCAAGAACCTAGACTGAGAAATCAACAAAACGCACTAGCCGTTAAATAAATTCAAAAACATGTAAAAACAAGTAGATGGGGCAAAAGAACTATCCGAATAGGCGAGAAGAATATCATATGTTCTTTAGAAGGGACTTGAAAGCATTCAAAGACATGCTCAGTAGGATCGCATTCTCAATTAGGATTTGATTGAAATTTCTCAAGCTGCGGTAGGTGAAAAGACTTGGTCTAGCTTGTGACCTCGCAATTGGAATATAGAGTCTTAGCTTCCCGCTCCTGCTTCTCGAAATGGGAGCTCCGAAAAATTTCACTGGGTCTATAGACAACTTTCTAGTGAGTAATTTTTAGATTTTTTTTTAGAGTGAAATTTTTCTCTAGAGTTAGCTGTTGCGCTTCGATAGGATCACGCTAGGTGATCAGGGCGATATCCTGCTTTGCGCTTCTGCGATATACCTTGCCCGACCCACTAATCTTTAAAGGATCATGTGTTAAACTCCACACTTATGCCCACAATAGAGTTTGCTTCCTGCTTGAGCTGATCCCCAATCGCCCTCAGCTCATTTTCTAGACCTCAAACGCAGCCAAGTCCCTATGATTTTGAATTTGGCTCACCGCGCCCAAGAAAGGGGCGCGCAGCTTTTTTATTTCTCAACGCTTCCTTGACTACTCACCATCTTTCTCATGTTTGTCGCAATAGGAGTATAACCAATGTCGCCGTTCTCTCCTTTGCCATTCGCCACAAGCGATCTAAATGAATTCGGTCGAATGCAGTTATTGGATACACCACACAGTCGGCGCGGATTGCACTGACACTTTGCGTTCCATATTGTGCGTTGACGCAAACTCGACACTGGCACCGACCGTATATCTCTGATATCAGTTCAATCTCCCGCCTTGTTTTTTTTTGTCGAACTGGTCATGTAGCATTGTACAAAACTGAACTGCACCATAGAAAAAGTTCACATAGATCCCGCCAGTTAATAACATAGCCACCTTTGGTTGATCACATATCATAGATATACAGTGGTATTCCATGCAAGAAAAAAATAATCCACGATTATCCACTGCAAAGAAACAAGTAAAGAAGTCGTGAATATACCTGAGCTCATTGTGCCTGTTCAAGAAAGCGTTTCGGACGGCGTCCGTCATCTCGGGGTTGCTGCATATCGGAGGTGGTGCTATAAAACAATCAATTTCAAAACCTGATTCGAACGACTTCCTCCATTGAGATCAAAAGCATTCTACGCGCGATGAGCCGCTATTCATTTTCTAATCGTGCTGCGGAGACACAAGGTCCGTATAATTCAAGCAGAAAGGGGCGACGCATTTCGGCGAGGTAAGTTGCACGCGAGAAAACGAGGAGAAGATGGCTACCAATTGAATATACCCTGGGGTAAACAAAGAGTGCTGACATTGTACTTCAAATACTTCAAATGGTAAGTGAACAGATATACTGAATCGCGTCTCAAGAAAGTGTTAAACGGTGCATTGCTGATCTTGATAACTGAATGATCATTTTTGAACTTTGAAAGGGATTCCGCGGTACAAGGCTCGGTGCCGACCGCAACGCAATCCTTGTGAGCGAGAGTACGAATAGGGCTGACTTTGGAGACCCGCTTATTTCATGAATTGCCGTTTAGGCCTCTTCTTGTATTACCCTGACTCTTCAGCATGGATTAGTGAATATTCGCGCTACTCGCTCCGTATTTTTCAGAGCCTACGCCGCGATCCAAAACGCCTTATGAGTTCTACGGGCAGAAATTTAAGTCGCACACTCCACGGTAGTGAGTTACAACCCAGCCTCTGGTGAGATCTAAACCACCGCGCCAGCCGTGGCTTCAATTTGAATGTTTTTTCTCGGGGAAACAAGCTAAGGACCTAAACATAAAGTGTTTAAGGTTACGCTGTTTACGAGGATCACGCAGCTAGTAGCAGGTTAACTGCTGACTAACTCTTGGGTACTAAAGCTATATTATTCTAGCTCAGGAGTAAAGGTTTTTTATTGCCTACTCAAACAAGTTTGTGTGAAAATGTGGGAGAGCGCCTTTTCCTCAATTGTTGGCTACTTTGCTGCTGACAGTAAAGCAAGAACAAAGAGAGAATCTGACAAGGAAACCCCACGTTAGGAAGGCTAACTCCACTTGCTAGTCGCAGCTCGTTTACCCTTGCGCTGGGAGAAAGTGGGTGAATTCTGCTTTGCTTGCGCTACTCATTGTGGGTATGCAAGTGGTTTTTCGTTAGTAGCAACTGATTGTTGGACTAGCTTCTCATTGCTACGACGTTGAGCGCTACAATGGCTGAAAGACTCACGCTGAGACTGCACCAGAATCGCGCTGACGACAAGTGTCAAACCCTGAAATGGTAATTTCAGTGTAGTGGACGAAAGTTATCACTAAGGCACAGACGAACTGACCAGCTGGTAGAGCATGTTGATATGCATGTTCTTTTCGATTCGACCGGCTTTTTATGCGGTTCTTTCAGTCAGTGTCAATCGAAATGTGATCATTTCTCTACCAATTAATATTTGGGCTTAGTACAGTCTAGGTTTATTGTGACTCTCAAGTGTCGCTATAGTTGGTCATGGTAGTACAAATTAAGTTCATTCGTGCCTGGCACAAATATTCCTAGCCGTAACTCGTGATCTCAACTCTGCTCGACATTATCTGATGAAAGTGTACTGAATGATACTTGTTAATAAAAATGAAAAGGTCACACACAGTTCTGTCACGTCACACTTTTAGTGAGATGCGTGAGCTTATCGAGATACAGTAATTTTGATCCTCGCGCTGCCGAACTTTTAGTGCATTGCAGAATAGTCTTATGATAACACCTCCATGTGGTTGGGAGGCGGAATGTGTACAAAGCTGCGAATTCCATTGTTACCCGAACGCAAGCAAAGAGCTATACTCTTTCCTCGTTTGTGGACATACGCTAGAGTGGCAGAAGAATATGGTAAAAAACTCAAAATCGCAGCAACTCGCCCAATGTTTTCCTTGCTCTGCTGCATCCTTTTCGCAAAGTCCAATATAGTATTCTTAAGCGTATTTATTCCTCTATCCAATTTGCTCTGTCCAGTGCCGTAAAAGTCATTCACGTCCGAATTACACGTTCAAATTTACTGTGTGGTCCAAGTACCGAGTATTTTGAAATGTTTATATCCTTTTGCCACAGAGCACCAAATCAGCTATGTGTGATGGCACGCTCGGCTTGCTTTGAGTACTAGATAACAGAACCAAACAGAAAACGCGGAAGTTCTCCAGTTGGGTGGATTCTGCATCTTGAGAAGTTTCAGCTCCTGCAGTTCTTCTTCTATGCGAAGACAAGGAATCAAAGGTGATATTTGAGTACTACGAAGCATTCCCTATCAGCGGTATTTATTTTGTGAATTATCGGCTATTTTTGAAAAATCGAGTTTTAATTTAATTTTCCGAATTTTGAAGCCGACAATTCACAAAATGAATATCGTTGGTTGGGAAATACCTCCAACCACTTGATAATCAAAATCAGTGCCCAAAAGCCTCCGCACAGTAGAGAAACAGCTAAATTTGAAACATTCAAAGCAATGCAGAGTTTACTTTATTGGAAAACTTCCGCTAACCTGCTCTGGTGCTATCATTTTATCTAGTTTATAGAAGCATGAAACGTTGATCCACGCATAGATGATTAGGTGCTTTGAAAGGAGGTGAATATAAAGATTTCAATTTATTCAGGACTTGGATCACACCGTAAATTTTTGTGTGTGATTCGGGAGAATATTAGTTATCCGGCCGGCGATAAAAGAATCACACGAACGACGATATCTGTTTCCCTGTGTTGTACCACTCTTTGCCGAAAGAGCGCTGCCGATCAAAAAAAATGGTTTTCAAAAAAATTTGAAACAAAGAAAACGAGAGGTTCATGTAGAGCAAGATCGCACCATGCTCGAAGGTGAGCCTCCGGCCAAACTTCAACTACCGATCATCAGCGACTCTTTTTTCGTGCCGAGTTTGTTTTGCCGATGTCGTCATCTTTCTGATTAGTACCAATGAAATCGAGACGACGCTCACGGACTTGAGCAATGCAGCGAACGAGATTTAATGGCTTATGCGAAGGAAATGAGTCTTGTGTTCTACGACTGGCAGGCCAACTGTTAGGGATTTTAGGACGCTCACTGAATATGGACAAGGACATGGAGAAAGAAGGAGGACAACGATCATCGATCATTCAAAAAAGCCACTCATGGTTTTAGGGTCCCAGAACTTCGTGCTTACTTTTTCGACCCAACAGTTCTCCCCGCGATCTGCTGCGCTGCCCAAAAGCAGACAGACGCACTGTCTACTTTCTGTTGTTCGGAAGTTACCCTAGGCGAGCTTTAGCGTGGTCTCCCGGAATATAACAGGCGCACCCACACCTGGCCTGACTCGGCAATAAGGAACTACGAAACACAGGATGTTCCAAATTGCTTAAGCGGTGTCTGCATGCGGTTGCGGTAAAGCGCACGCAGTGGGTCTTCTAAATTCTGTTGTGTTTCTTTCTACAAACGCGTCGTCTTCATCTCTCAACAAAATTTCGGATCGTTAGAATAAGCAAGATTTTTTTCACCTGGGAAAACGAAGTGATGGAGGCTCATCCGAGTTGGAGCTCGGTCCTGAGCTGCGCAAGCAAAGACACACACCACGAAATATCTCCACACTTTTTTATGTTTTCTTACGTCCTTCTTTGTAGTTCAGGAGGACGTTTGACGTCTCAAGGATTAATGCAACGGTGTGCACTTATCATGTCGCAACACCGAAACGAATGCGTAGTCAACGTCAATCAGTCCGATTTTCTTGTGCGCGATCAGCTCTGAATGGGCTCGCAGTCTGTACAGCACGCCTGTAAAAGAGTAGGACTGCCCGTGCGCAACTAGGTTAAAATTGATTGCGATTCATAATTCAACTAGGCGTAGCCTAGAATCAGAATTGAGCACGTGCAGGTGTTACATCCTCTGTCTGGTAGAGTCAAAGGGTATTCTCAGTAGTGCGGAAATGGAAACACGGGTGTACACGAAACTTGGGTACCTA